>CM076607.1:6550704-6706746 GCA_038502775.1 Hippodamia convergens
AAGGCTACTTCGAGAAGTAAGAATAATGCTTACAAGATACATGATTCATATTTTCCGAGATATTCCGAAGAAAAAACTATTAACGCGATCACAATTCGAATTTTATTCCTCTCAAAATAAAATGTTTGATGATATTTAGATTATTTACTTCTACAAATAACATCCAATCAGTGATATTTCTAATTTTTTTCTGAGGAGAATAAAATTCAAAATGTAATTCCGTGAATTGTTTTGTTGGAATATCAAAGAAAATATTTTACCGCAGAACCGTTCAAATCAGGGTATATATAAGTTTGTATGAGACTGTGTCAAAGGTCGCTGGAGGTCTGAAAATTGATACATGGCGACTGCTTGTTATGAGTGACCGAATAACAATTTCAGAATTTCCAGTTACTCCCCCCCTCAAATTTTAAATTAAGGAATCAAATTTGGCGCTCGCTACACGTCTCATGTAAACATATTTACATTATTTCCTTTTAATTACACGAATATTACATTGTAAATATATAGGTTTACGTATCTATGGTCATGATACCTATAGTTTCTTGGTAATAACCGCAACCAAAGTTTCCAATGAATAACCCGTTGTGATTCTTTTATTTACTGTATATTGCAATATTTCCCAACCCAAATGTATGCATAGTTGATAGTTTATAAGGGGTTACAGTCCACTGCGATCTTATGGTCTATTGTGCCGCCTGAAAAAGCTTTACAGCTCGCCTTCCAGTCCCAGAGATCTTATGAAATCCAATATCTCGGAAGGCTTCAGTGAGGCTAATTCCTCACTCCTACAGGTCTCTTGACCAAAGCATTGTTTCCTTTGGCTTACAGTGCAAAGCATTCTGTGACTAGGTGAATAGGAGTTTCTTCCTCCTCCCCACAGAATCTACACTCGTCAGTGTCCGATACGCCCATTCTCAGCAAGTGCTTTCTGAGGCGACAATGCCCTGTAAGAAAGCCAGTGAGGAGGTATAGTTGGTTCTAACTAAGATCCAAATATCTTTTGGATCTTGCAGTTTCAAAATTCCGAAGGAACTTTTTGGAGTGATCCAACCTTGGGAGATTCTGCCAGAGTGTTTCTCTTTCATATATGTACATTTCTCTTTCTTATAGGTACCTTTTCCTATACCACAGAAAGGTTCTGGGCCAGTGAGTGGTTTCCGAGCACCCTCTTTGGCAAGTTTATTGGCCTCTTCGTTACCTGTGATTCCCGAATGACCAGGATCCCAGATTAAAGATACCTTATTTTTCTTGCCTAACTCATTAAGTTTGCTCCGGCATTCCCATGTTGACTTTGAGTCGATGACATAGGAGTTCAGTGCTTCAATAGCAGCTTGACTATCTGAGTGAATAGCTATGTCGCAATTCTCTCTCTAGATTAATATCTAGACATCTTTCGATTGCTAATATTTCTGCTTGAAGAACACTCACACAGTAACCTAACGATAGTGCACACTTGGCTTTGGCCCCGTTAACCCCAGTGCCAGCTCACGTGTTGGTTTTAGAACCATCTGTATACCATTTAACAGTATTTTCTTTGAAATTTTGGTCGGTGTATTCCCGCTTACATTCTTTTTTTTGCATAGCAGCGTACTGAAGTTTTTCTCAGTACTTACTTTCTTGACCATTACATCACTAGGAAGGTCCGCAGATGAGATGTAATTACTCAAAAGCACACAGACTCTCTAACACCTAATTCTCTCATATTACCTGCGCCTTTAATGTTCAAAAATTGTTGATGAATAGGTAATTATGAGCAATTATCATTTTTAACTATCTTATTCTTTATATTTTATAACTCTTCTCATCACTGGACAACATCACTTAGAGGGTTTCAAAATTCTATTCATGAATTTGTTGAAATAGTTCTACCACGTTAGTTTTTATGTAAAAAACTCGTTGGAAATCATGGGTGAAATGCATTGAGTTTTAGAATTTGTCCGTAAATGGAATTACAAACCCAAAATTATGTCTCACTCGAGGTTTCACTAGATCCCTGTCGTCTTTTAAGATTCCTTATAGTGTAAAATCAAATACCTGCAGTCAAAAGACGTCTCCCTCCAAATTAAAGTTGACTTGTGTGGGAATTTTCAAGAAAGTCTTTTAGTAACGGAAATATTAGGCTCGACTGTTTCACGTGTGTCACCCTGTATTATCTTGAAGTGGAACAAAGTTGATGTTTTCCAATTCATAATTAACTAATGTTATTGCTCATGGAAAACCCCTTCAGAAAAAATGAGGGTAAGTAACATCAAAACCGATGTTAAAATCACCAGAATTTTTTGGCCCATAATTTAAAAATAAAAGAAAATAGAAAGAGGCAGTTGATGTCATCACACGTTTTTCAAAAAAAGCAATGTAACATTCATTTACCTCTTTCTCTAGGGGTTAAAAAAGTTTTAGTTCAGGGATCACCAACTTTGGAGACTCTATGCAGAATGATGTTTTGGTACCCGAATGTAAAAATTCAAAAATCTAAGACCTACTATTTTTTTCTGATTTTGGCTTTTGGATTTTATTGTGCATCTTCAGACATTTACAAATTACATACCTATGTACTTTTGTATATTGATTTTCTCGAAACACGCTGTATCTCAGACACTAGTAAGCATGAAAGATATTTGAGTAGCATTTTCTCTGACTCTTTATATGGTATTTTATCTCTCCTTTGGATCATTCATTATAAATCACCCTGCATGTTCATCACCTTATTTGTTATTTCAAGATCTGTTCATAGTTGCATAATAGTACTTATTATTTAGAAAAGTTACATGGATATGAGTAGTAGCTGCAAGTTTCATCCACTAACCATGCGATCTAATAGGGGTTAAATTTTCAAAACTCCATATGTCATTTACCATGTATCGGTGCATAATGATGCGGGTGTCATGAATGCACAATGCAAGATTGCATGCTCACAACTTGTGGATGGAACAAACGTAACAGTGAGAAGATTGACAGTTCAGTCGGATATTATTAACAGAAAAAATTAGAAAGGCGGCACGTGCTTTCGTAAGGATAGTGGGAGGTCATTTTGAGCATATAAAATGAATGCATTTTCTAACGGAATTTCTAGTCAAGTTGTAATAAAGATATTTATTTCGTCACTTTAATTATTATATATTATTTAAATATTCTTCGATACATACTTACATAGCCTTTAATATCCCACCAATTCTGTTTTAACATCTGATAAAGCATAGTTTTGTTTTTTTCATTCATAATATCATATATCCCCTACTGTCAAAAGAACCGAAAATCATTCACGAATTAGGTCAATATGTAAAAAATAGGCGAAATCTCACAAGATTTAAATATCTCAGTAACTGTTGATTTTTGGTTATCAATAAATATGACTCAAACGACGTCGAATGAGTCATAGTAATACCACCTCTAAGGTTCACGTCACCCTGCCTACAAGTTAAATCTTTGACTTGTAGCTACATCATATTGTAACAGAAGATTTTCTGAGGTAAAAAAAACAACTCTGTTTGCTTCTGACTGACTTTGCTAGATTGAAAATGTACAGGCTCTTGAAAATGTGTTTCTGTTTGTTCGCCTTGACTCAATTTCATTATGTCGAAATAAATATTTCCAAATATTGAAAAATCAAAATATACTTCGATGATTTCTTCAATTTGGCTTATTTTCTATTGATATTGGAAGGTTTCAAGCACCGTTTCAGGAAGAGTTGCGTCATGATATACAACTGTTCATTCTAGGCACAACCGAGGGCACAATATAGGTATTTAAAAAAAAGAAGAATACCCCTTGGAATTGGACAGAGAACAAAATTCGGAGCATGCCGTTCGAATAAATGGACTTATTGACAGTAGATTAATCCGTAAATTTGGATAAAATAAAACTCAACACTGATATTTCGATTTGAGAATGATGTGACTAAGTAATCTACGAGAGTCATATATGAAATCAAACTCATCAGATGTATACAGGGTGAGTCTTTGACTTGTATATTTTCCTCAACAGCTTAGATAGGGTGATACAGCCATTTTTAACTTTCTTAATGAGCTAACCATCTCTGGAAACACGGGAATAAAGTTTTTCAAAACATTAGATCTACCGCTCGAACCGTCGAAAAACTGTAGCAGATATTCAATGTGGTGAATCTTTTGAACAGAATTGCATTCAGCTAAACTACCTACCCAATATTTTTTAATTTAGCCGATATAGATTTTTTATGATGCTTTACTAGAAAAATTCACATTTCACGCGATTTTACGAGTACTTTTGTTTCCCTAAATAGCGAAATATTCATTAAATAGCATTGAATTTTAGGAGTTGCTGCCCTTCAAGTTCTGGAATAATTATGGAAAGTTATAAGTATGTAATGATCAAAATGAAACATGTGGGAGATTAACCACATCTTTGAAATCATATATTTCAAAAATCATTTCATCTGATGAGATCATTTACGAGTTATTTCAGAATAACACTGTGTACCAAATTGGTTGAGACTGCACTGTATCTCAGCTTTTATTGTAAGACTTTTTTGTATAACCTTCAAATTCACCAACATCAATGCAGATGTTTTCTCCCAGCAGGTATAAAAAAAAGATGTATTCAATGTATTGGCTCCATTTTAAAATCAGTTGTTCCGATCAATTATAGTGATCAATAGTTTTTCTTTCATTTGATTTTCTACACTCGATCGCTATGCAACGCGAAACACGCAATTTGACCCAAGAGGAATGTGCCCAAGCGGTAGTTTTGCGAGAAGAAGGGTGGACATACACAAGAATTGGAGAAAGATTTGGAGTTTCTCATACAAATGTGTCCAGAATGTTGCAGCGATTCAGGGAGACAGGTATGAATGTCCGAAGACCAGGACAGGGTAGACCACGGGTAACAAATGCCATTCAAGAACGTTACTTGAGAGTTTCTTCGTTGAGACAACGGTTTGCAACCGCTCGCCTCCTTCAAAATCAGCTTGAGCAAACTCATGGGGTAGCAAATTAGCTACTCAGACAATAAGAAATCGCCTCAGAGAATATGATTTAAGGCCTCGTGTCGCGGCAAGAGGCCCAGCTCTTACCCCGGCCTATCGAAGGGCGCGTTTGGATTTTGCGAGAGAGCATATCCATTGGGAAGAGGCCGATTGGGAAAGAGTTCTCTTCACAGATGAGTCTAGATTCTGCCTCTACCATTGTGATCGACGTTCCCTTGTATGCAGTCCACATGAGAAATATGCTCAGTGCAATTTCCTGAATACTACTGGTTTCGGATCGATTATGGTAGTGGTCGTTGATAATGGAGCTATGAATGCTGATAAGTATATAAGGAACATTCTTGAAAAGCATGTAGTGCCATTTGCCTCATACATTGGTGAAAATTTCATTTTTATGGACTATAATGCAAGACCCCATCGTGCACGCATCATTCAGGAGTACCTTGAAGAGGTTGAAGTCTCTCGAATGGAATGGCCAGAAAGAAGTCCAGATCTCAATCCGATTGAGCAGGTTTGGGACAGCCTCAATAGAAGGCTGAGAAGTTCAGAAAATCATCCAGCTACTCTTAATGACTTAGGAATCCAACTCGGAGAAATCTGGGAAGGATTAGATCAGAACATTTTAAGATCACTCATTTTGAGTATGAACCGCCGATGCCGAGCTGTAATTAACGCAAGAGGTGGAAATACCAAGTATTAAATCACTTATCAGCGTTTCAGTATTTTGAAAATTGTTCATTTCTCTTCTTTCACATAAGCTTCAGTAAAATCCTGAATTTTTCTTCCATTTAATGTGTCTTGTTTCGTTCAAAACAGATAGAACATAAAAAATAAGTTATAAAGTCAATGTAGAGTTAACTTTCATTAAAATTGAGATTTTCAGAATGTGCGTTAATTTTTTTGCGCAGTGTATTTCAACTTCTTTCGTTTCTGAAATACAGGGCAAAAACAAAAAATTTGCACTTTTGGAGATGTTATTATTTATCAGGGCTTGTATAAGATAGAAAAGTGCTCTCAGAAAATTTTTCAAACTGCGTCACTGACATCTACGTAAAAATATCTATTATAAGCAGTTTTCATTTTTTTCTATCTGAAAGAGCCCGATAAATAATCGCATCTCCAGAAGTGCACTTTTTCGTTTTTGCGCTGCATTTCAGAAACAAAAGTAGTTGGAATGTTTCTGTTTGTGGATTTAAAAGTTCTACAAAAAGTGACACAAGGTCGCGAAAACCCCATATCTCTACTTCAATAATAGCTGAGCAGTCTCAACCAATTTGGGATACAGTGTACAAGTCAAATATTCATCTGCATAGGTACAAATATTTCATAATATTACTTGGTAGACTTGGTCTCAAGTCATAAGATTTATCTGAAATACAGAAAGAAGGAAGAAGAAGCTCAAGACTCATTTTGACGTCCGCAGTTTCTGAAGCGAATTTTTTACTTGAAGTACCTTGTTCATTCAGGTCTTAGATAAAAGTATTAAGAAGTTTACATACTAATAATACGATATTCCACTGGTGTAAAATCCTTTCGACCTCGAATCGATTCAGCTGAAAACACTGGCACAAACGAATTTTTCCCGTGGATCACTGCACAATAGCACTGCTGCACGACCGCAAAAGCGAGCAACAAAAAGAGATCGTCATTGTATTACGATCCTACTTTTTTCGCGGATATTCCAGTACGATGAGGACGACGTCCGTCTGAATTCGAAACGCGATAACCAGCTTCGAAGGTGAAGAGAGAATACACAGGTAAACTACCTTTACCTGTTCGGCTTCCCGGTCGGTCGATCTCGAATGTTGACGAATCAAAAATCGTAATTAATTTCAACTATGATCGGCGACGCTGTGTGTGTGTAAAGTTCACGTATGGCGGCAGAGATGTGGGTTTCTGAAAATTGCATGTACGGTTTCGGAGGTTCGTCGTGGGGGTGGATGTTGAATGGGGACGATCGGATTTCAATTGACGTTTGTGATGTTGGGCGAAACTGATACCATTCAGACGTGGAAGTCAACAACGCGAATCAGGTGAATGGACTTGGAGAATGTGAACTCGATTGAGAGGCATTCGGCGTTATTTCCAATAGCGGAGCTTTCGGAACATTCTTGTTTTTTTTTGAAAAATGAAAATGATCAATTCTATTTTGAGTTATGAAGAATCGAATGAACGAATAAAGAAATGTCATTCACTTCACACTGGGTTAGCCAGACTTTTTCGGAGAGGCTACGAATGATAAAGCCAGAAAAAATTAAATCAAAATAAATTTCCATTAAGCATTAATCGTTCGAGACACAGGAACTAAAAGTAGGGGTAAAAAAGTCCAGTCAATGAGGTCAAAAATAAGGCATTAACTCATAATTCTTTCATTATGCTTTGATTTTGATGAAATTTTGGGAATAAGCTCTACCTGCCTCCTAATCCAAAATCTACCCTATGCCGATATATATGCTTATTATTTTTCAAAGGTGAAAATAAAACTTGTTCTAACATAAATGAATGTAATGGGCTGCAATAACGTTTGATGAAGTCTTCATAAAATTCAAGACCTTATAAACCACCCCTTTCAGCATGAAATGTGTAAGAATGGGGCTTTATTGATAGTTTCAATTAATTTCAATCAAGTTTTTTACCATTATTTTGGGTCAACGTTATTATTCGTTGTTTGTATTTTTCAACTAGTAAAAGCAACCTTTATCTGTATGAAATAACAAAATAAAAATTACATTCAAACATTTCATTTTCCACTCACTTTATCCACGTAAAATTAATACTTTTTTAGACAAAAATTTAATTCAATTCGCTGTCAATTATTCCTTCGTCATCTTTGCCAAAGATTGGCCCACTGTTTTGACAGTTATCACCTGCACATTCCCCACATATAGCGCAAAAAAAAATGAGTTTTCTGCAGGTGCATGACGCATTGCACCTTTTTTTGCAGTAAAAAAAATTTTTTTCAACAATTCTAGTGATTCAGCTGATTTTTGCAGTATTTGTAGTATTCTAACCCCAATCAATTGAACTGAGAGCTATATTGCTTAGCCAGATTTGAATTTGGTAATAAGCTCTCTCAATGAGCTTGTCCAATGCATCTGATGTAATTTTACAGCAGAACTTTTGGTTGTGGCTTTGATTAATGAATCGTACCGCATTGTCTCGAAGAACTCTTGCGAATCTGATATATTTTTCATTTTCTTTTGATTGGAATCTTAAGCTGCTCTACATTAAATTATCGCACAGTACCTCCCAGTTTCTAGAATTTTCTCTAGTTTTTTGGTGTTATTGCAGAATGTCTGTGCTTGCTCTCTTGAATCAAAAATTGAAGAAAATGAAAATTTGAAAGACTATAACTATTCATCAATTCAAAATCTTTAGTTTGTAAACGGTAAACAGTTAAAGGGCGCAAGAACGACGATACTCGCGGTCGCGCTAACAACCTAATAAAATATAATTTAAAATAGCGATTTCTCTGTCAATTTTCATGGTGCAGGAAAAAACAAACAATATTTTTGTTGCGAAAACTTTACATTTTTGTTCTGAATAATTTTTTCGTCTCTTTTTTTATTTTCGACTTACACACAGAAAAAGTCAAATTTTCAAGAAAATTGAAAAGTGCGCTTTCTGCTTTTTTTCACAAACTATGCTTTTTGAACCAGTCGAACTTTTTGAACCATTTGAACAACAATAAAATATAAAGTTTTGTTGACGAAAAACGATCCGTTTTAATTCTGTTAGATGTGGGGTTAGTTTAACTACCTATTCTTTCGTAAAAAAATATGAGTCGTCAATCTTTTTTGCATTGTATTTCTCTGAGTTTATATACAATACAATCGACATTCAACACTGCTCATTCTAAAGCTCTTTTGAAGCACTACAAAAAAATGTTCCCAGTATCATCCCCATACAATCAATCGTTCTTCCGTAACTTCGAGTTGAATGTATTGATTCGAGCATTCACGAGAAAAATGTCTCCTTTTACTTACGATATCTTGTCTAGAATAATTCAAAAAAAATTTCTCTTTGTTTTTGTATAAGCAACAAATACCTCTCTTTCACATTATTTAGGTTTGATTCATAGTTTTTGTGTTATTCGTAAATAACAGTCCCGAAAAGTGTAGATTTTCAGTGAAAATGTCATGTTTTCAATCACGAATAACTCAAAAAGTATTGAGTTTTCGAAAAATCTGGAACATTTTTACTTAGAATTAAGTCCTTCATCGACCACAAAAATGTCCACCGAGCTGGTACTATAAAACCTTTTCCATAGTAAGTAAATTCCGTATATTAGAAAAATATTCAAAATAGATAATAAGAAAGTTTTATACTGTACTGAAACCTGTAGAGTGTAGAATGTAGAATGTGCATATAAAGGGTTGTCTATTATTTACCTGTACGAACTGCTTGGTAGGTCGATAATACTTATGTGATAATTGAAAAAATTTTATATCAGCATAAGAACTGCTTTATTGCAAACATGTTGATATATCAACGGAACTTTTTGGTTGATAGAATTTGATAGAGGTTTGCGAATTTCTATCTAGAAATTTCAACGCATGTGGAAATGAGTAATAATAAAGGACCGAACATCGCTGTCGATTCTGATGGGACCCTGAATGTGAGACAGTGTGTATGCTCGGTACACTAAGAACACTAAGTAATTATTTTGGGGAAACAACATTTGGATACTTTTTATCAAGTTCGAATATTTTAAGTCCTTTCATTTCATTATTTGTATTTTACTTGAGTTCAGGAGAAATTCCAATCATTTTCAGAAAATTTATGATAAGAATCAGGCGCAATTATTTTTTACTCGAGCTCTCTGATTCTTGAAGCTGGAAAATTAGTAGAGATAGATGTATATGTAGAGAAAGCCAATGGATCTCTTACCAAATATATAATGATCCTTACATATGATATTCAATGAGTTCTAAAATTTCAATCTGGCCATTGGGAGTTTATTTTTCTGATGATTAACTCGAAGCAAATGATATTCTCCGGAATATTGGAGATAGGTTCCTCTTACTATGTACACATTTCAGATCAGGACTTCTTCACATAATTGGATTCTCAAACTAGTTCTAAGTAAATATCCTTCTACCTCCGACCGCAACCGTCAATCGCATTCAATTAGTCCACCAGAATTATCAGTCGAACGGGCAAACGTGCTGAATTCAATTACGGCAAATCATGGAAATACAAACTAGCAATCATTCATAACACGTGATCATTAAACTTCTGACTAATGGAACGAAGATAACAATATTATTAAGAAGGTCACAGTTCTCTGCATATATAATATTTCAATAAAGTGCGTGAGAAAGTAAATATTTCAGAACAATATTATGTATATTTAATATACAGGGTGTTCCAAAAGAGGTAACTCCGCATCTGAAATGCGTAGAAAACTGAGTAATAGTTGCATTCAAGGCAAAGGAAAAATTGAATACACATTTTTTGCGTAAATTCATACGAATATATGAAAGCTGATACATCCCATGAATTTGTTTTTATATCTGACCCTCATAGATATCGCTCCTTCACGCTTCTTACCATTCAATAAAGAAGGGTTGAGCGCGGTTTACATTGGTACAGTAAATGGTCGAGTTCACTAGCATACTTTTTAACCGAAATACTCTACTCTATTCATTTCAGTAACTGTTTACAGGTTGCTAGTAATTTCAAAGGGTAGTTCGATGAGCCGAATCACACGGGAGACTAGAAAAACAACAACTATTCTCTCCTAAAACCGTGAAAATTTCATTCCTTTAGTTTGATGAATTAACTGACTGAAAGAAAACCTCTGATGTGCACTGTCAAAAATATAGGTTTCATTAAAAACTTCGATATGGTTACTTCCCAAATGATCAATTTATTTATCAGGTTAAAAATAGTAATTCGTAAAATTACAAATGCTACCTCAATATAATTTGTTTTCATCACATTAATGAAAGGACACATAATAAGATCCTAAGGATTTCCACCATTTTTTGAGTTTATAATGAAAGAAGAGTACATTGTCAGTATTATCACGGCCTTCTAAATCCCCTGATCCGGGCATTGCCAAGAGCGGCAACGCTGTACTGAGGTATAGCCACTCGACATATGGCGGAGGTGAAGAAACAAGAACAGCCAAGGCCCGCGTTTTTGTTGTTGCCTCCGCTCAGTTTAGTGTTTATTCTGGTCATCTATGCGAAGATATAAATTAATTTTAGTTACCTATTGCGATTGTTCGAGTGCCGTGTACAGTAAAAGTGTTTGTGATATTGATGTTAGTTAACTTTCCTTGGAATAATACAATAATTGGTCTATCCATCTAATATCTAACCTATATATTCAACTTTGACTTGAGGTCAAAGCTTTGAAAAATGGTCAAAAGGTATTGTTTTTCATCGTGTAGAAGTAAATATCCTTCTACCAAGAATGAAGGATATTTTATTCCAACGAATAATACTTTTGTTTGCGAGAAACATTTTGATTCCGATGATATAATTGAGTTCGATAAATATTTGCAAGCAGGTGGAACCATAAAATTACTATCTCTGAGATTTCCAAAATTGAAAGAAGGCGCTATCCCGAAAATTTTGCTAAATTTACCCTCATACCTTACGAAACGAAATCAAATAAAAAAGGACCGTTCCCTCGACCGTTCCTCAGTGTAGAAGGGAAGTAATCTTTACTAGGAATAATGATGAAGCATAAGCTTTTTGTAGTTCCGATTTAATCATAGATTACAAAGACTCATTTGAAAATGATTCGCCTGAAATTGATATATCTGGATGCGAAATTAAAAAATGCGATAACGCAAGTTAATTCTATATTCTAAATCATGAAAAGCTCGATGAAAAGTTATTATCTGTTGAAAGTTCTCTAGAGATTAACAAAAGTCTCCAGATTAAAATATTTCATAGAGATGTCTCAAGTAACTAATTTGCTTTCTCGTTATAAAAATGTGTCTAATGAGAATACAGATTCATTGAGAGATTCCTCGACTTCTTTGAAAGCATTTTTATCTTATAAGAATAATGAATATTTGACTGGAAATTATTATTGATCAATTGAGAATATTCAAGATAATTTTATGTTACGTTATTTTTTCCAATTCATTTTGTTATCTATATAAAAAATTTTATTGGAGTTAATTTTATTTTTGGCGCTAGATGGCCCTACACCTCCCCGTAGTTCTTGCTGGAAAATAAATTGAATAAAATATCAATTAAGTCACTTCAATTTCAATTTTGTTTTTCATTTTTGTTCAATTTATTGACTGAGTACGGCATATTTCTACCCTTTTTTCAGATATTCATAAGAAAACACATTTATCCACATCAGGAAATGAAATAATACGTTCGAAATATCGTATCTCTCACGCTCACGCTAAGGATCGCAAGCAGTATACCTCTCAAACCTCGTCTTTTGCGGCGTTGCTCTTTGAGGCGTCGGGCCAGGGATTTAGAAGGCCGTGGTGCTATCCACTCTACTCTACCGTCCATCGTCCACTATCTTCAGTACTCTACTTTCACTAGCACGACCTGTTTACATTATGCTAGTGCAGGAATAGTAAGTACTCGACCACTGAACTCTACCATTCACTCTACCAATGTAAACCGCGCTTTAGTTGTAGATTGCATTGCTTGAGTGCCGAGCGGAATCAGCCATCTTGGTAGACCTTATGTGACTCATTATTTATTTACGTCTTTCGAAAGAAGCTGTCTCTGGTGATTCTTTTTTGAAAAATGGTTAGCTATGTTGCTTGTGGTTGTACTCGGGATCAGAATATTACCTTTCATCGGTAAGTCCATTTTTGTAACACAGATTCAGTGTAAAATAATAATCTCCGTTAACATAACCTAATCTAACAAAGCACCCATAGTTGTAGGGCGTGGGTATTGCATTAAGAATTCTTTAGGTACTCCAGTGTTCTATGTTATTTTTTCGTATATTTTTCTTAGATCAGTGTTTTCTATAGAGTCATGGTCGGTATTTTTGAATAATAACTAATATAATATGATAATATTTGCAATACTCTCAGTTTTTACCATGATAACAAACGAGCAATGGGATGTTCAAAGATGAAAACAAGGAAAATTTCGAAATACAAGCAACCGTGCTGATTGTTCCAATAATTTCACTGAGTATTGTTTTGACCGAACCTCTCCCAGTGTGGTTAGATTACGAGAAAATGCCAAACCAAAGCTAGCAATAATTTGCATGAAATATGAAAGTAAATTATATCAATCAGTACATACCAATTAGACACTTCCCTTGAAATTATTGAAGTAAAGAATGCAAAATGATTTAATTTCCATTCAATTCAGAAGTGATTCTGAGCAATTATGTTCGAAATGATAATAAAAATAGTAATCATGCAGTTTTCATTCCAGCTTTGTAAGTATTGTATTTCACCATCAAACTTGTAATTTCCTATATTATATTATCAGAAGCCGATACAAAAAGCTGATTATATATATATATTTTCTGTTTGTGATTTTTTTTCTGTCATTCCTCTCAAATAAATATATCTTCGTGATTCCAATTTTCTTGAGATTCTAATCCCCTTTATTCCATTTACGATGTGTTATAAAAATCATAAATCTTTCAAACTTCTAAACAAAGATTTCATACAAGAGGTTCAATTTTGAAATAAATGAAAGAGAATAAAAATGATTTTGCTTCAGACGTATGCACTATCATTTCTTTCCCATAAAAAAATATTATGTTGCGCCACTGCAAACCGGAAACAATTGGGAGCCATATTGGTAGACCTCTGTGGAAGCTCTCATTTTTCAATATTTCTCCTTCCTTTCCCTTCTTTATTGAAAGGTTCGTACCATGTATGATGTATGTAGTATTGAACCTTTACTTTTTAAGGTTAGATTTATTAATCAGGATTTGAAGTGAACTTGAATATCATTCAATTCCACACCAAAAACATACTATTGGAAAAAGTCCATACGGAATATTTTGACTTGAAAATTATGAAGTTATAACTGATGCTGGTATAAAATACTAAAAAAGGTATCTATTATTATTTTCATTAAATGTTCATATGAGACTTCATGGATAAAGCTGAAAAATAGTAAAAATTTTTATGAATCCCTATCCTCCTTATCATGAATACGTTACGAAATATATTTATTTGTCTCTTCACGAGCTTCACAAACTCAACCTCTTGAAAATCAATAATGTATGAAGAAATCAGTTATAGTTCAGAAGGTCAACGATAACCCTCAGAAGTGGCTGGAAGAAGTATAAAGTTCGTTTCACCTGTTGAAAGACATATCACAAAAACCTATCAACTGGGAGCTTGTTGATTCTTTCTTTGATAACTATTTTCCCATCTCGTTTGCCATCCGGATAACCCCGCATCAAAAATTTATTATTTCCATTTGAAATGAAAGCACGCGCTGAAGAAAAGTTTTATGTAGGTATAAACTCTACTCTCTTCCCAGAAGAATTTGGCGGGGTCTAATATTTTTCCTATTACGACGGGATTCGCCATTGAAATTGAAAATTATTCTTACCTAGCCGAGGTGCAGTCCGTCTCTTGACTCGAAGACATATTGTCCTTGATCTTATGCACTGAAATGAAAAAAATATGATAATTTTTTAAAAATAAGTTATGAGAATGAAAGAGTTTTTGAATCCTTCATCGAGAAAGGACTAAATTCCTCGGATATAATTCACCGACATGTAAACAACAGATGTAGGTAACCCATATTTCCTGACGATGTACTTCTATACTTCAGACGTTTTGACTTAGCTAGGCTGCATAGAACGTTTAGTTGGTGAGAATTCATATACGAGGTGATTTTTTGACATACATATATTTTAAAAGATGATTCTTGTGGTCACGATAAATATCATTTTCGATCGAGCGTAGAGAAAAAGATATAGCGATTTTGAATCATGCCTCTTTAATTTTAAAATTATTTTTCAAAATTTGAGATTCGAATTTATTTCTAGGGGTAATACCAATTTTCAAATAATAATGTGAAAATTTTAATTTCAAATTCAGATAAATCATTCTGAAATTTAAACATCGAATTATCACATCAAAATCAAGATATAGAAAATATCTGTACTTTTTTGCCATGTGTCAGAATCCGAAGCACTGATTGATTTTCAATAATTGAGTAGCGTTGTGAACAAGAGTTATTAATTTCTCTATTTAGTTATCGTAATGAGTTCATTACAGTACTAAAACTATTTCTGTATTGAACTCATTACAGTATTGTCTTCAGTTATATTTTTCGTTTTGTGGTTGTTAGTACTGACCTCAGATCCTCTCAATTTTAAAATCGAATAAATTCGAATTGCGTAATCTGTCAAATTTCGTAAGTCACACCAACTGCCAAGATACAATACAAAATTCACGAGGATGTAAAGTTTGAATTTTCATTTAAATTTCGACAGTATTCACAAAAGTTTCCTGAAATAGAGAAAATATCGTCTAATACTTGTGACAGAAGGCAATTACAACACCTACGCTTTCGCATTCGCAACTTGTTTTAGAATATACTATTATAATACAAATGCAGAAGGCTCTGATATTCTTTCACGAGTTTAAAATTGAATAAACGAGTGTCAGAATAAGCCTTCTTCTGTACCATTATTGAACGTGATTTCTCCAATACATCAAATTTTTATTGAACTTAACGTATTATTTGTTCATTATATATTTTTTAGTGGAAGGAATTGATTGCTACACTGCTCTCACGAAGTTGACAATCAATTTTAGCAACATGAAATCTGTGTGAAATTGAGATATTCTCCCACAATTTCGTTCTACAAGATGTTGCAGAATGAATAAATTGACCCAGAATAAGGAAAAAGTCATTCAATGCTCGAATTCTGACGATGCATTGTACGATAATTTCTTTCTTGAGTTGGAACAAACCTATCATAATTTTTCAAATACAGACTAGGCAAATGCAATTTCAAAATCTTCCACATTTTTGAGAATATAATTGTTTCATTATGGATTTTCATGTAGAATCTATCGCCTACTATTTTCATCACTATCAGATCATTATACAGGGTGAGTCAGTAGTGCTCAATCAATCGATAACTCTTGAAAATTTTATGCTAGCAGAATTATTCAAATTTTGGCACATCCGACAGTACTCATCGCATGAACTTGAATTTATTTCTTCCACAGGCTCGTCCGAAAGTTCAGAAACAAGATATTTCCTTGTTTGTTTTTTAATGAGAAAGCCTAATTTTCATATCATACCCATATTCTGAATGAAATTCTGTGTTCAAAATACTCAACTTCATTTGGAAAAATTAAATCACCGCAAATCTTCAGCTGAAAAAAAAATTTGTTGAGGAATTCAGAATATTAAATTGAATTTCAATTTAATTAGATGTATTAAAATTATCAGGGAAATTTGCAGACTACTTCTGAGCCGATCTTATGAGAAAAATGTTTCTGTCTTTTCACGAGGTCTCTATCTCCATATAATTTTGTCAAAATGAATGTTCAAAATATTTCGATAATATATTTGATTTGACTCACACTCGATTGATAATATTCATAGGTATTAAGCAGAGTGTAGAGTTCAGTCAAACTGTATATGTAGAAAGTAGACCAACAGTCTCCTTGCGAAACAAGAAATGTCATGAATTTTGAAATCTATTGATTTCAGGCACAATATAACACTACAAAAAATGAGGACTACTCACTACGGTCTCTGACAAAAAAAAAATCGGGGCATGCCATCTGAATAAATTTATCGAAAAAAGTGGCTTAGTTCAAGAAGTATTGGATATAAATTATGACAAATGGGAAATCATAATTTCATGGAGATTATGAGTACCTATATTATAGAAAAATTGGCCTGTGCAGTTAGAGCTTCTGCCCTCAGTACTGTCGATTAGGTCAAACTTAAATCATTTTTCTGTATATATTCAATGTTTGACCTCAGTTAATTCTGTACTCACCTGATGAATATGACTTATAACTTCTGTATGCGTAGCTTCCTCTAGAGTTTTACCATTCACCTCAAGAATTTCGTCTCCCACCTCCAAATTATCTTTATCAGCAGGTGACCCTACAAAACATCAAAATTAGATTTCAATTTCATTATTTCAATTCACTCCAACTTACCGTATAGTTTGATGCGCTTATCCTTAGTTTCAACCAATATTATAACATAGCCTCCTAGATCTACCATGGTTTTCCAGGATATAATCCTGAAAAAGAGGAATAGATGAAATTATTGATTTCTTCTTTCGAATTATGAAATCTTCGGTAAGATAGATACTGCTTGAAAAATCTAATGATGAATAGTTTTTCAATTGTGGTTTCCGTCTTTTATACTTTCTATTTTAATACGTATATAAGAGTTTCTTAGCCAAAATAACAATATATCCGTACTATTTTATTTTAAAGGACCTTTTATCTGATCTCATGGTACATCGGGTTTTCTGACAAACTTATAAAAATGAATGAAACTCAAGAAGATGAGACTGAATATTTAGTGTTTTCATTTGAAAATAGGGACAAATAATCAATATTCAAGTGGAATAGTTCTTTCGAAGTGGCATCACTAACAAAATCTGAAATGAAGTGATAAAATCAGAGAAGAACTCTCAAAATGAAAAGGTTCCTTACAGACAGAGGAGGTTAAGATTTGACGTAATGTCAGAAATGGTAGACCCTGACCTAATACGAACCATAATTGGATAATCATGTTTTCCTGAATCGAACGTGAAATGCTCTTTTTTCTTCGAGTTCAGAGTGAATCCTGCAATTGCTTCTGTTCAAGGATCTGCAGATGTGTGTGATAAAAAAAATTGATGACTTCCATTTGAATTTGAGTATGAAATTATGTTATGAATCATCCATAAGACTGATGAAATTTTGGTACCTCTAATATAAATTGTGTTCATTGGTATTTTTAATGCAGCAAATAATTTGGAATTGTGGACTTGCATTCTCAATTCAACGCAAAAAATTCAGGTCAGGTCAAGATCTGACATAACATCCGAAATGGAGGACCATGACCTAATGCCATCAACAACTATAAATGAGAATCCCTATGAGTATGAAACTGGATGGTTTCGAATTAAATCAAAGCTTCCAGTAATACTTGATTGATGGGTTGTGTAACCATGAATGACTTGAATGAGTTGTATAATACAGGGCGAATTTCGATTTGTTGATTGAGATGAGAATACATACCTATTGGGGTTGGAATTATCTGTTCATCTTAAAATCCATATCACATGAAGACAACGAAAAATTATCCTAGAGATACGTCTAAAATTGTGCGTGTAGTTTCATCGTTTGTTGTTCTCTATTGATTAATAATGTCGTTCGGTTCGAAATGAAATCGTCGCGAGAGGGAAAACGTAAAAAAACTCCCGATTGAGTTTCAGGTACTGGGGATCCTCGGGATTCTGTTGGTGTAGTCCAAGTGCGCGAATTTATTCCACCATTTGAACCGCTTCTTCAGTCCCATATTCACCGGGAAACCATCACTGGACATGGCCATCTTAGGGTGCACCTTACATGTCAACCGACGGTGTTATTTTCGAGTCCAACGATACGCGGGACATTTTCGTGGAAACGGCGAAAACCTGATGACACGGGTGTGGATGCTGGCCGAAAGAGGCTGAACACTTGGGATCAATAAGGTCCTTACACAGCATCAAGCGCCAGGATTCCCCTCCCGGCCTCCCACCCTTTGCCATTCCTTACTCCCCTCCGCTGTCACGCTCACATTTCAGGTATGGTTTGCCAAAGGGCTCACCTAGTTCTTTCGTCCAATGGGAAAATTGGCGAGAATGACGAGAAAGGAAATATTTTCAGAAGCACTACTCTGAATTTTTTCTGCATCGATGGAATCGGTGGGACAATAGACACAAATGAAGATTGCGCCCGAGCCAAACCAAAGTAGGGTTAACTCTTTTCTGATCGTTAACTCGAAAATACATGCGAATTTTCTTCATTGCAAAAGCACCCTGGAAATTATCAACATTTTGTCCTCAGCTGATTTCTATTCAAATTATTACTATTATATTCCTAAAGATGAAGGGAGGGGTGAACAACCCATCGCCTTCACGAGGCATTCATCAGATGCCGGGTATATCTGCCAAGGCAGACCAACATTGCTTCAATCATGAAAAATATAGAAAATTGAGTGTCACATCTGGTTCTTCCTGTTTGAAACATAACTTCAATCGAAGATATCTCGGAATCAAATGCCCATTTAAATGATCTGCATTTGAAGATTTAAACTCGAAATAACATCCTTCGGAAACTAACTGGTACTTCTTGGGGCGCTGATGCAAAAACCCTTCGTGTGGCAGCACTAGTCTAGTCTTGGTTATATCTGCTGCTGAATATTATTGCCCTGTTTGGTTGAGCAGTGTTCATGTGAGAAAAATAGATGCCCATCAACTATATTGTCCTATGAGGATCAATCGTACTATTAGGTCTTCACCGCTACTCCTTGGTTACCAGTCCTCCCAAATATTGTAGATACCCTCCATATTCGCAGGGAGACAACAACTTTGAATTTTTGGAACAAATTTAATTCTTTTTTAAATTCATTTCTCTACTTATGTGTCAAATCAGTTCATTCCACCACATTCCGTAGAACAAAACAATGAATATTTCATTCTAAATTCATTCCAACACTGTTTTCAGTAATATTTATTGATGACATGTTGGCCTCCTGTCAGGGATTCATTTAACATCTGTCAAATTTCATAAGATAGAAAACTGTTCTGTCAATCAATATTTCTCAAAGCAAAAATTACTAACAAAGATTATAGAGTATAAAGATGGGAAACGAAGCGACTACAGTGATGTCAGCGACATCTGTTTTTCAAAAGTAATCGGGTTATGGTTAAAATATTTAATTAGGGTCCATTTGGCATAGATTAAATAGAGATTATTAGTAGGCTGTTGTCAATTTTGAAAGAAATACTTGAATAAATATTTTTGCTGAATGATGATTGTATTTTCTCGCGTATTTTCCACTGAAATAACTCGAAATCTACAAGAGTAGCACCTAGCTCACTCCATAATCTTGGTTCGTGTGTTTTTCTGTTATGAATTTTGTGTTAGAAACTGGCCGACATTCGAAATGCATGGTGATTAATTGCAGAAATAATAGAAAGAATAATCTTGAATGTGCATTCTTTTCATTACCAAAGAGAATGGAAATGTAAGTTTTTAAACTCGTATCATGTAACTGTCTTGTTCATTGTTTTTTATTTTCAGTGTTGTCGAATGAATAGAGGTTTCGGGGCAAAAATATATTGTTCTGGATAATTTGTTTGCTAACCGAATTTTCTTCGGTCTCATTCATTAGATCAAGAAGTTCCACTCTTAGAGGCAATGGTGTTCAGAAGAACGACTTATAGAGGTGGTGGTTCTCTTGACGACCCTTCCAGCAGTTCGACTCATCTACTAGACCCTCTGGACTCATTGAGGTTAAAATACACTGGGTAAGATATGTATGAATCGGGTCCAGAACAACTGTTTGATTTATCGATGTTCGATTTATCGATAGTTCACTGTATGAATAAGTTCTTGAAATTGTTATAATAATTCTCTAATATGTGAACAAATTTTTGAAATGTTCTCAATTTCATAATTATTGTATTGTAGTTGATTTTACACAATCATTTCAAATAAAAATATGAAGAATCCAAAACGTATTTCATTTGATTCAAAACAATGTGTAGATGGAAAATATAATCCTGATCAAAAAACGGAGCTCTGCTTTTGTTTTGTCGATCAGGATGTTTCTCTAAAAGCTCGACAAAGAATACTCATTTTAATGGAAATTTATGAAAAGTATAATTCGAATTTCGCGCTTATTAAATTAGTTTTCTGTACTGAATTATGTTTTCAGCGCCATCTAGGTGTCAAAAGTAAGAAACTAGCCAAAAATCGTAGTCGGATTTTAGTACCACAGATGTAAGGGCGTTTCCTATCTTTCTAACTCTATAATCTTTGATTACTAATAGTATATTCTAAAACAAGTTGCAGAATGAGCTCCTATTCCAACACGAATGCGAAGTTCGAAAACGAGCGACGAAGGAGCGAGTTTTCGATAGCATGAGTGTTGGAATTGCCTTCTGCAACGAGTATTAGACGATATTTTCTCTATTTCAGTAAAGTTTTGTAGAAAACTCTCGAAATTCAAATAATAATTCAGACTAGTGACTTTTGTAATGTATCTTGGCAGTTGGTATCACTAACGAAATTTGACAGATTGCGAAATTTGAATTTATTTGATTCGAAAATTGAGTGGATCGGAGGTCAGTACTGACAACCACAAAACGAAAAATATAACTGAAAACAATGCTGTAATGAGTTTCATTACAGCACTACTTTCAGTACTGTAATGAACTCATTACGATACTGAAATAGAGAAACGATATATATGACAATATTCCATTAATTTCGATAAAAATTCAGCGAATAAGAGAAAATAATGTATGAGACTCATACAGAAGGTCCATTTTATCACTCGTTCATTCCAAAACTCGCCACTTCGTGGCTCATTTTGGAATTTTGAACTTTTGTAAGAATATCAATGCCTTCTGCACTCGTATCATACTTTGGGGTTGAGGAGGCAATAAAACAACTTATAAAAAGTTGTCACATTAATAAATTTCAAGGTGATTTCGGGGCTATACATCAGGTAACGAATGCACTTTTGAAATGGGTTTGTAATTTGAAAACAATTTAATTCAATGAATTGGTTGAGGCTTTCGCGGCCATGGATCAATTCTCGACGTTTTGCCAGTTCGAGTGTCTGGCATCTTCAGGTGTTATACTTTCAGGAGATGTCCTCGCAGAAATGAGCTGACTGATTGATCAGGCAACTGTTTTCGCATTCTCGCAAAGCATTTCTTGCGTTGGGTATCAATATAATAAACTATATTCATTCTTGTTAAAATACACTCTACTTGGGTTTGTTAATGAAAAAGCCGTCGACCAAGGGATGTTACTGAAAAATTAAAACAAGATCAACTCTCTCAACAGCTCCGGAAAAGGTTGGGTAAGGCTTGATCACGAAAAACAACATTTAGGGTTTTAATTGAAACCATCGAAATCACTCACATAAAATATATTCTGAAAAATGCAACAAAAATAAGAAATCAACATAAAGCAACTTTACATACGTAGTCTTGAAATTAGAGCAAATGAAAATTTATTCACAAGAGAAACATATTTCAAATGCAAAAACAATAAAAATAGGAAGAAATTTCAGGACTGCGGACCCGAACTTTCCTCAGACATCTAAACTGAAAAAGACTGCCTTCTTTTCCTGGTTTTCTTCCAAATTTCATTGGGATACCATAATCCTTTGGCAACGTAATTCCCGCACTCACTGATTCGTTCTTATAACAAAATAATCAATTTCAAAACTCTCCTCACTGAAGACTATTATAAAGGATTTTCACTCCACGAAACCTGCCTAATTATGCGACACTACTAAAATGTGACTCAACTTTTAAACCGTCGCCCGTTTCCAGACCTAACTTGAAGTACCTTTTTGTCCTCCGAGATCTACTTTTTTTCTCGAGTAGATCCACTTCGTAGTACCCTTCTGTACTTTTCCGAGTAATCTGCAGGACTTTTCCGTTCCGTATCCCCGATCTACCTACTTACTTCTTAACGAGGGAATTAAGTTCTTACCTTCTTGTGGGTGGATCTCTCCCTCTTACAATTTTGGCATCCCCAATAAAATTTTTCTTCAATCGTTTTCCTCCTTCCCTTCTGGGCGTACCTGAACAGAATACAAGGTGGCGTTTAGCGTCTCACGGTTTTCAAAACACTTTTCTTGAATCAAATAATATCGTTTTTTATTGGAGGTGTTAAGTTAAGTTTCATGCTCTCAAACATTATCGCGTCTGTCTGTAATATTTGTCTTTAGGAATTTCTGGATCTCTGTTGATGTGGTTTCGCCAGTTCCTCTACGGGCGGACCCAGATGGTGAGGTATGGTGAGTTCTATTCTAGAGATTTCGGAGTGTCTTCTGGTGTGCCTCAAGGGTCTCATCTTGGACCGTTATTGTTCAACCTATTCATAAATGACTTGGGTAAAGCTGTGCCAGGTGAATTTTTATTATTCGCAGACGACATGAAAATGTACTGTCCGATTCGAGATTTGGGAGACTGCTTCCGGTTGCAGGATCAGTTAGAGATGTTTTCAATTGGACTGAACTCAACTGCTTGGCTCTTAATGTGTCAAAGTGTAAGACCATCACTTTTCATCGTTGTAGGAGACCTGTTGCCTTTCATTACAACATTAATGGATCGGTTCTTGATCGGGTTGGCTCGGTTGATGACCTGAGTTTGAAATTAGATGAACAACTTGATTTCAGAGAGCACATCCGAGGTATCACTTCCAGGGCATATCGTAGGTTGGGTTTTGTCTGCCGTAACTCATACGGGTTCTCGCCTGAAACCAGGGCCGTATCTAGGGTGTGGCCAAGTGGCCCCCGCCACAGGCGCAAGGTCCGCAGGGGCGCCAAAAAATATCAAATGAAAAAAAAAATTGAGTGCCAAAAAAATTCAAAGAATAAAATATAGAAGCGTCAACAAAATATTCGAGATAACATGTCACGGTTTTCATGTATACGCCAAAAATATTTTTTTGCCTAAGGAGCGATGTCGCGACTCCGCCAGGTAGGATGTGAAAACCGACCGCGTGTACATAGGGGGCGTTCCACTTGGCGATCACAACGCTCACGCTCACGACCGCTCTTTTCCCCATTCCACTTGCTTGCTAGCGCTATTATGTTAACTCAAGTGGAACGGATTATTGGGTGTTTTGGGCTGTCATGAAAGAAATGACAAGATTGAAAAAAGTAGAAGTCATTCTAAACAATAAATTCAATCAAAGTGTACAACAGTTAGAAATATTATAATAAATATAAATCTTAACTGTATTCTGAACGTCCATTTTCACTTTCACGCATCTATTGAGATAGGTCGTCACAGAACATCGAAATATGTGGGTCGATTTGAGCTTGGAGTGAACGATGATTTTGCCGTGCTCACAAAGACCGCGGTCGTTAAGTGGAACGGCTAAAGGAGCATTTTGATCGTTGTGATCGCCAAGTGGAACGGCCCCATAGATGTATCCGCTGACAAGGCGAAAAGGAACCGTCTAGATTCCCTACCGTCTACCGTATTGGACCGATTGAATCGGCCGTGTGCACCGTGCAACTCCTGTTCCTTTGTCGAGTACCTGCATCATGAGGCCATTAATGGAACTTTCGAAAACTGAAGCAGACAAAATTGGAATTGAAGCAAAACTAAATGAGCCAAGAAAACGAAAAAAACCCAAAATGTCAGGAGAACTAGCCAGTGATGAAGCTCATCTTTTTGATGCAAATGCAAAACTAAGAATTGGACTGATACAAGTGCTTGATGAAGTAATAATGCAGATTGAAAATAGATTCGTTGCTCTGGACGAAGTGGCAGACGACTTCAGTTTTTTGAATGGAAATGCTATTCAAACTATGACTGTTGACGATTTACAGAAAAGTGTTGCAGATCTTGAAATGAAGTATCCTTTGGATTTAAATGCACATGAGTTTTCAGTGGAAATCGAAAGTTTCAAATTTCAAAGTAGCCTAATTTTAGAAAACTTGAATGAAATGGAACCATTACAAATATTGAGAGGTATATATGATCTGTCTCTTGAAAATATTTATCCCAATCTGGAAACGGCGTTGAGAATATTTCTGAGTTTGCCAGTGACAACTGCTACATGTGAACGTTCCTTTAGCAAACTGAAACTTATAAAGTCGTATCTTCGTTCCTCCTTGGGACAAGAGCGATTATCAAATATGTCAATCCTCGCCATCGAGAAAGAAGTGACATGTACCTTAGATTACTCTGAATTAATTGATATATTCGCCGAAGCAAAATCAAGAAAGGCGAGGTTTTGAACATATTGTGATTAACGGTTAGTTTTTCTAGTCAACTAACCAAAAAAACATTTCACTTTGCGTTTGCAGTGTTAATGAATTTTCAGTTGAAAATTTTTTGTTTGTCTGCTTTGTTTTTAGAATTCATATTATTTTTATATTTATATTTTATTTGAGATGAGTATTTTATGTTTTCAATGAAAATAGGTAAATATCCATATTATTGTGTATTATCTCAAATTTGTGACGAAAATATCTGAATAATATTATGAAAAAAATATATATATATATATATATATATATATATATATATATATATATATATATATAATATATATAAAAAAAAAATTTGAAACATATATATGGTTGTATATATATATATATATATATATATATATATATATATATATATATATATATATATATAAGGGATGAAAAAAATCTATGCCAATTAGGGGGCGCTGAAGAAAATCTCGCCACAGGCGCAGTAGTACCCAGATACGGCCCTGCCTGAAACATTTAGGTTGCTGTTCTGTTCGCTTGTGAGGTCCGGATTAGAATATGGTTAATGTGTCTCGACTCCTACCTATCATTACCATATTGATTTTATCGAAAGAGTCCAGAATAAGTTTTTGCGAGTTTTGGATTACAGATCTGGTAGCAGCGTGAGTGGTGGTTGCAGAGAGGTTCGTGTTTTCTTCCGTTTAGATAAACTAGAAGATCGCCGCACATTGTGTGACTTGTGTTTTTTGTTCAAGTTATTGAATGGTATGATTGATAGTCCTGAGTTACTCAATTTGATTAATTTTAATGTTCCCAATAGAGCCACTAGGAATACTTTTTTGTTTCGACTCGCTACACATAGGACTAATTACCTTTCAAAAGTGTTTCCGGAGCGTGCTGAGAGAGTAGTGAATTCTCAGTTAAAAACTTTGGACTTTTTTTCGGTCTCCTTATCAGTGTTCAAATCCCAGGTGCTGAAGGGATTGAGAAGTTTGCGGTAGTGTTTTAATCTAAGATTTTTTAGTTTAATATTGTAATTGTGGTTATGATGTCACATTATTGTACCTCATGCAGTGTACAATTGCCTGTAACGAAGTAATATGATATTTTAGAAATGGTATTTTGTTTAGGATTATATTTTGTATTAAAGGGGTTTTCCTGTTCACCTGTAAATTCGCAGAGTTAAATAAATTTTAAAAAAAATTAAATTAAATAAACAAATTTGAAGGCGTTCAGTTTTTCATACGCGCTGACCAAATGTTATCACGTCTGGCGCAGTAATATTTCTCTCCTCTTCAGGAATGAACAGATTGGAAGATTTCGGTTTTTTGTATATACGGGCTGACTAAACGTTTTCGCGTCCGACGCTTTGAGGCACGAAATATAATTAACTCTATGAGTTCCAGAAATAAGTTCCTCTAGTAAATCTAGCTGCAACATTGTATATGCTTTTAAGTCTTGAATAAGTGAAATAGGGAATTACTAACTTCTTTTATTACAGCAATAGAGAGGCTTTCTGTCACCAGATGATCCGGAGTTTCTTCCTCCCCACAAAATATGCACTAGTCGGTTATGCCAGACTAATTCTGATAAGGTGCTTCCTGATGCGGTAGTGTCCTATTAGGAATCCACTGAGGAGTTGCAGCGTACTCTTGCTAATATCCAGATTCTTCGTAGATCTAGCAGTATCAAAACTTCGCCAGAATGTTTCTCATTCGGCTTTTTCCTGCTCCTACAATTTTTTTGTATGTATCTATTTGCCAATGCCACACTAAGGTTGAGAGTGCAAGCTCAGTAATTTTGAAAGTTAATTGCCCCTGACATTCGAAATTTTTTCAAGCTAAGCGAGTTTTTCAGACAGGTTGGATATCATGAACGTTCGGACGACTCCAAAACACAAATCATCCATAATAGTTGAACCGGTATCTTTAAATATCTTGAAAATGGATGAAATTTTTCACACTCAAATCATATTGACTTATGAAATTTTCCAGTCGTGAAAAAACATCAATATGACGGCATGAATTCCAGTCAAATTAAAAATTCACTCATTCGGGGAATTTCTTGAATTCACTGCATTGAAGAGCAAGTCGGTGTTCTGTTTGTATTATTTCTGTTTCCTTGGAGCCTTGGGAATTAATTCGCCGAAAGTTCTTATTGAGATATATGAGAAGAAATTGCCTTTTCGTTAGGAAGGATAATCTAAATTTTTCATTGAATTTATAATATTAATTATTATTTTCTTTATTTCTAAATACAACATTCATGACGAATTGCACAAACCTGAGTGGAAATGGTGTCAAATACATGATAATACAAAAAAGAGAAGAAAAAATAAAACAGTTCAATGAAATCTATCAAACATTATTTACCTATCTACAATCTAGGAAGATTAATTCTATTCGAAATATTCTTTCAAACTATATGGTTCCTTTAACATTAAATATTTTTACAATACTGCTCTAGGTTGATAGATATTTTTCAACTCATCAGGAAGCCCATTGTGTAGAGTCAATTTGTTTTGAGGATATTCCAAATGGTTTTGCCTTATATGATACTGATATTTAAAAATGAAGTTTGATAAGATAAACCAGAACCTAGAAAATGTACAAAGCAGTGACAGTAAGAATTCCGTGGCTGCTGATTGTATCACGAAAAAACATCCCAAAAACAATCCTTACAGCCTTCTTCTGCATCAAAAATACCCCATGAGAAAGTGCTAGCTCTCCAAAAAACAATTCCATACTTCTAAATTGATTGGAAACAGAAAAAATAATTTTTTTCTACAAACGTCACAAAATGACCATTTTTTTCATTCTCCTTCGTTACCATGACATCGTGCGAGAAGTGGTGTACGAAATGCAGGGACGGGCCCAAGGGGGGGGGATGGGGCGGGATGATCCCCCCCCCCAATGTTGAATGAAGTTGGCAAATTTCGAAGCAGTTGGAAAAATTCCAAAGCAGTTGGAAAAATTCCGAAGCAGTTGGAAAAAATTTCAAAGCAGTTGGCAAAATTTCAAAGCAGTTGGAAAAAATTCCAAAGCAGTTGGAAAATTTTCAAAGCAGTTGAAATACATAATTCCGAGAGAGTTATGAAATACGAAGGAATCTGAATTAGAAAAAACAAGTTTGCAATCAGTACTTGGCAATATATGTATAGCCGGCAATAAATGATATTTAACCTCGTATTTAACCCAATATTTTTACCATCAAGTGTTGGGAGAGATGCGGTCTCAAGAAATAGGTACCTAGTTGTAAATTTTTCAGTTACGTCGCATGGACTGTGTCATAAAAAAACCATCTGGTATCATAAATTTAAGCTGTTACTTTCGGATGTAACAAGTGCGACGGCCTATTTGGAGTTTCTGGAGAACTAGACTTATTTTAATCTGAAAATGGGGATTATGATATTGTTCGACATTATCTACCGAGCTGGAATATTCTTGCAGCCCGACAACTTTCAGGGGATGAAAAAAAAATTTCAAAATTTTTGTTTCTATTTTTTTGGTTTCCATTTCGATAGAGTATTCAATTGTGAATACATTCGTATTCAAATCGTTGCATTTGTCATAATAATTTCCAAAATATCGAGAAGAAACTGAAGAAAAAAGGTAGATAAGAGTATAGAATCTGTTTCATATCAACAATGATCTTGGTCATAGATGATAAATAATTCCAATAACTCACTAGTGCCACAGCTCTTTTCTGAATCATTTATCATTGTTGATATGGAACAGATTATATGAGTTTGACGCTACGTACGACATAAAATCAGAATTTCTAAATAACTCAAGAATTATTAAATTTAGGAGCATCAACATGATAGAACATTATCATCATTTTTCTTCGCACACTCCAACGCAATCATC
The DNA here is from genome assembly GCA_038502775.1 of Hippodamia convergens. Taxonomy (NCBI): domain Eukaryota; kingdom Metazoa; phylum Arthropoda; class Insecta; order Coleoptera; family Coccinellidae; genus Hippodamia; species Hippodamia convergens. The sequence goes on from CM076607.1 coordinate 6,579,456, forward strand.
AAAAAATAGGGTTCCAATTTGAAAAAAGAAAGTTATGAGTCATTCTTGATACCAATTTTTGACCCAACATTTGGAACACCCTGTGACGAATTTTTCGAAATTCAGCAAATGTACAATATTTCTACAATCTTCGACTTCAAAAATGTGAAAACGGTTTGTGCTCAAATATTTAGAATAGTAATAACAAATATGATACCGAATACTCTTATCTCTTTTTTTTTATATTTTGGAAACTATTTTGACGAATGCAACTATACGAGTACGAATGTATTCAGGATTGCATACTGTATCCAATTCATAAACTTAAAAACAGAAAAAAAATGTTTGAAATTTTTTTTTCTCTCCCTGTGTAACTGAAAGTGGTCAGGCTTCAATAATATTTTAACTCGGTAGTCAGTAGATAATGTGAAACAATAACATAATCCCAATTTTCAGATTTCAAATAGGTCCAGTTCTCCAGAAACGCCTAATAGGCCGTCTCTTCGTACATTGTGTTATAGTTTTGCGAATAAACAATATGTGTAAATAAATTTGAATAATGAACCAAAAATGATTCAAAGTGAAGTTAGAGTTATGTAAAATTTACAAAAAAAAATGTATGAACAGAAAATGCACGAAGGACAAGTGTGAGAGAATATTTTGTTCCTTTTATTCTGTGAAATGGACCCATGTTGGGCATGAGCAGTTTCAATATTATGAAGCTCATCAAAGTGAACAGTAATTAACTTTGATTTTTCATCTTCCCAACATTCAATCACGTATATTTCTTTATTTTATGGAAACTGCTTTTCTCGTGAAAAATATCTTGTTTTATGATGCTTGAAATTTTGAGATACACCAAAGAATGAAACTGAACTAAATTAAAGAATGAAACAAAAATTGTGTCTGAAAGTTTCAAACATACTTCAAGGTGTTCCTCACAAAAAAAAACGATTCCATAAAATAAAGGAAAGGTACAAGACTGAAGAAACAAACAAGTAGTGTTTTCTCAAAGTTTCAAGCAACATCAAGATACTCTTCATGAAAAAAACTCCATAAAATCTACTTAATTGAATGTTCGGTAGATGGAAAAAAAGTTAATAACTCCTCACTCTGTTGAAATTCATCATTTTGAATTTTTTTTTACCGAAACAAATATAATACCATAATATGTATAACGGTATCCTGCTAATTCAATGTCCAGTTGGAAAATTTTCGATGGATTTCCCCCCCCAAAAATTTGGCTTCGGCCCGTCCCTGTGTCCTTTCAACTACTTTTTCAAAGTCGTCTCCCCCGATATAATTTCGACAGTATTTTACAAAACTCGACTGAACCAGAAAAAATATCGTGTTATACTCGTTGCAGAAGGCAATTCCAACACTCATGCGTTCGAAAACTCGTGTGAGAATGATATATTCTCGCACCATTTTTTACAAGATATGTCAAAATAAATGTATTCGACACAGAATTTTAGAAATAATATTTGAGCACTATATGGCTCTCCTATCAAATGCTACGAGCCTCGCAAACACCACACTTCATTGTTAAGCACCCTGTATAATTCAGATTACTGAGATTACCCTGAGCTATTCTTTCCAACATCAGAGAAAACCTCGGAAAAACTGCCCCGTGGAAATGTTCGGCTTAGACAACCAACCATACTCGCGTTTCCATAACGACCATTCCCAGGTGGACAATCACTCCGATTCACCCTTGTACGCATTCTGTTTGTCCTCGCAGTGCACTCTGCACAGTGAACACCCCCACTTTGGCTAATCCATGGCCACCTGTCCGGACGACCTATTTGTGTCGCTGCGAATTGTTTCTCCAAAAATGTCATTCCAATGATTGAAATGTCAACCCTTCTTGTGGTGTTAGTATCTCGCGGAAAAATGATTATATGGTGAAATCGAATAAGGATATCGTCGATATTTTTTGCGGACGGTCTGAAAAATGTCCATCGTTTGCGAGGAGATATTCGACGAGCAGAGTCATCCAACGATAGAAGGTAGGTTTTATCTTTTTATTTCAATTTTCGATTATCGTCATTTTTGGTCTTGATTCACCTCGTTTCATTGCATCATGACATCAGTTTCTCGAATGACAATCGAATTTTTCAATGTCATTTTTTGTTTCAGAAATTAGGGATTATGCAGTGAAAATTGGGATAGATCCGAATGATGAACCGCAATTGCTGCCTATTGCTGCAGAAGGGTTGATGAAAGCTTTACCGGCAGCGTGGAAGCCTTGGTTAGTCATTCAATTCAAATTACTTTATCCTAGAGTGGGGAAAAATGTGAATGAACAGTCAGTCATGAAGTTGGCCACATTGAAAACTAAAATGATCAAATATAAAGAAAATTTCAATAAACCCCTATGAAAAAGGCAATACGAAAATGATAAAAGGGCCCTCTATTGATCCTTAGATATACGCGTAGGAGTAAGAATCCCTTGTGTAGGTGGTTTGCTGATGAATTTTTCACTTTATTAATTTCCCAGAGAAGGATTTCCGTTGTATGAATTGAGATTCATAGCCTTCAGAGACTGCCACTTCTCTCACGATTTCTCTTCATCCTCATTTACCATTACCACAATCAGTAGGTTAATTTGGATAAACACCTATGGAGTTTCTCGCCAATGACAGTTTCTCCTGTGATTCTGGAATTATTGAATTAACTAGTATTTTTGTTCACATTACATTATGTATTTCAAAAAGAAATTGAATACATACTGTTTTGCGTTCTGACTAATAATGCGCTACTCCACTAAATCACAAATCGTTGTAACATTACCATTCAATAATAGTTTTTCTTGAAATTTTGATTAGAAAAACATTTGAGGAGAAAATTATCCTTGAAAATCCAAACATGAAAAAGTCACCAATTCTTTCTGCTCTGTGCAAGTGGGGATATCATATGATCTTAATTTTCCACTTTTTCTTCTTGTGAAAATACCCATTTTCATTTAATTTTAAATTCTTGAACATTAGTGTTCTCGATATTTCCAACAGTTTTTCATGTAAAAAGCCTATTAACAGTTTAATTTCCAACTCTCCTCTCACTAAAAGAAGGAGGCAGAATTAAGTCTAAAGCAATAGTATGTATAAATGAGTGACTGGATGGATATTCTAAGAAAAGGAAAAAGGTGGTTTTAATCCTCAGAAATTCATATGCAGTGTGAAAAGGCCAAATGGAATGAATTCACTATAAAGGGTGTATCAACGGTCAACTGTAGATTTATCCTGAAAAAATATCAGTCTTTTTCTCTTTCATTTTTTCCTCTGGGTCATCGTTCCTGGGATACAAGGTGTCAAATATTTATATTTTTTTCAGTTTCTTGATAATATCTCAGAAACCGTTTGAATTGTAGAATTGAGTTTCTGCACACACATTTTCACTAATAATAGCTACTTTACTCGGTTTTATTGGACATGCCAGCACCGAAGATATTGAATTTGTACAAAGGTTTAAGCCCCCAACTTTTACACCACATTTGCACAGCAAACTCTGATGCCCCAATATGTTTTACATAAAAAAGGTAGCCTTGGTTCATTGCACTAAAGTAACCGTTTTCGAGAAAATTGGCCTTTCATGATCAGTTATTGAGTAGTAGTGATAATTACAAAATTTGACAACAAGGGTTTTAAGTTCAAATTGCTCAGTTGTCAGATTTTCTTGAAATTAATAAAATGTTAATTATCACTTCTCATTTTTCCAATTGCAAGAAATTCACAATGCCTTAGCAAATTGTTTTTGATCATTAAATGCCTGTTTTCTCGAAAACTGTTCACTTTAGAGCAATGAACCAAGAGTACCCTCTTTCTGTAAAACACATTAATGTATCATAATTTGCTGTGCAAATGCAAATTTGCCAAGTGGTGTAAAAGTTTGGATTTGAAACTTTTGTGCAAATTTAATATCTCCGCCACTGACACGTCTATTAAAACCGGGTTAAGTGCAAGAAAGTAACCATTAATAATAATGTAACTATAAAGTTACATATTGTGTACAAAAACACAATTCTGTAATTCAAACTGTTCTGAGATATTATCAAAAAACTGAGGGTAATATTAATTTTCCACACCCTGTAACTCTGAAAATCTACATTTGACCGTTGATACACTCATTCAGAAATACCCTGTATAAGTGAAAATGAAAATTCTACCTTCAACTCCTTCCGAAAGAATTTAGGGTTGTACCTGAAGTATTTTGAAGAAGGTTCGCATTTCTACGGAGAAAAATAACAATTTGAAATTTGAATTTGATGTGTTTTTCGAAATTTATCATAAATATTCATGGTAAACGAGGTAATTAATTCAGTCCATGTGGATTTTCCACATTGTTTATTTATCAGCTTGCAGACGGAGTTCTTTAGAAAAACCGCCTCAGGCGGAATTTGCCGATGAATATATATATTTTCTCATAGTCCATGATCACAGAGCTGTATGACGTAACTTATTTTCACATGGCTGATTTTCATGAATGTTTTGAAGCATATTATTTTTAAAATAGTATCATAAGTGTCAGACACTTTTCATGGGCCAAAACTTTTTTCAGACGCTTTAAAGCTTAAAAAAAATGAATGAACTTATTTTCACATTTCTGATGTTCAAATATATTATTGAGGTAACTATCAAATTAAATTTCATGAGTTGGACTAAACATTCCCCAAACACAAATATTATTCAGCTGATACTATTTTAGAAATAATATTCTACAAAACATATATAAACATCAGCCATGTGAAAATAAGTGACGTAATACAACTCTGGGATCTTGGACTATCATGATGATTTAGAAATGATGAAATTAGCTATCAATTCAAGTTAAGCTTATTCATTGGTTGGAATATAGAAAAACCGGAATCAGGCTATTACACGTTGTGGAAACCACTCTGAACTCAGATAAAAATGGTCATAGGATCGATCCCTCCGCGGCCGCATATTCTAGTTTCCTGATCTCGACAAGATAGGATCTGAGTCACTTAAGGTATAGGGTGAAAACTTACATACGAGAGCGTGAGCACATCCAATCTAATGCCTTACAGAAATAAGAAAAATGATGCAAACTACCAGCTCACCATCTTCTACCCAAAATACATTTGAAAAGGTCAAATCAGGCACTCGTCGCCGATCTGCCTCTCGTGAAGATATGCTTTGTATCAGTAATCACTTTTTTTCGTTCTAAAAACTCATCCACAATCTTCACATGCAGAATGTTGTGAAAAGAGGTTATCCCTTTTCTAAGCCAAATAGAAAACTCAAAAATAATTGGGATTTCTCCAGTAAAAAAATTTTCGTAACGCCATTAGCATTCAAAAAAAAAAAATTTTTTTTTCACGATTTTGCCGAAACTTCTGGCAACATTATGATGAAATTTTATACAATATGATTGGGACCTTATACATCCAATGAATTTGTTTTTATGTCTGACACTCATAGAGGACTCTAGCTACTAGGTTCATACCAAGTAATATTGTACAATGTACATGAATTTTCCAATATAAGATTTGTTAAGCAGAATTTTAAGTAGACTCACACTATGAAGGTATACTTGATAAAATGTGTACCGTTTTCGAAATATGTTGATTTGGAAAGTATGAAGTACCTAATAGCCGATGCTGATATGAAATATTGATAAATGTGTTGATTAAACAAAAAATCTCAAGTATAAATTTAAAGAAGGGCTAATATCATAAAAGAGAATATGATTAGTGTAGGTGTTGAAAAAAGTCCTCCGTTTTCATGAACACACAAGTCTACCTTTTTTCTGAAGAATCCATCAGTCTTCAAAACGTTTGGGAGTCAGCTATGAATTCATTTAAGTGACGTTGATTTCTGTCTTCAAATTCTTGAGTTAAATTTTGCTCTGTAGCATAAACTTTTTCTTCAAGATACGACCAATCCCTGTTATCCAAGAGATTGAAATCGCATGACCTAGGAGGCCCAATGAATCGGAGCTTCTACACCTCTACCAATCCATCGATTCGAAAAATGGGTACTCTACCAATTATGACAATTATCAGAGTGGGGCGGAGCTTCATTGCTCACAAATTAATAATAGTAACTACACTTCTCGCAACAATTGAAGGAACAGAAAAATTTGCCAAATTTTTTGTTGTTTTTCAACAGGCTATATCTCAGTGAGAAATGGTCGTATGAGAAATAGAAGAATCAACTTTCGAAGCTTGAAGACTCTAGTTTCGGAATTTATTGGTTAACAATTTTTCAGAGTACCGGCAGCCTTGCAATCCTCGGATAAAGCACGAAGAAATTTTTTTTTATTTTTAAAATTTTTATTTTTGCTCTACGCGCATGGAAAAAATTTTACAAGGTAGACCGTGGCTGCATAGCCTGTTTATTCAGGTCTAATTTATTTTTCAACACCCTTGGAAATGACCACTTGTTTTCGAGATATACCATATTGAATGCAAAAGGACCTTTTTTCCTTCAACAGCCGATATTTCCGGAACAACTGGAGGCCTATCAAACCGACAGCCGGTTTCTTTTTCTGGAGAAAATTTTCTACAAAAGTCAATCATGTTTAATAAAGAAAAAATTTTTTTTCACCTTTAACGGTAATGTGAAAAAAGAGCAAGAAAATGCCATTTTGCCATTTGTTGGTTAACGGACTGTGTCTTAGTCAATATTGGAGGGAAAGCTGAGGTTATAAGACAATTTTACAGCCTAATGCACCGCTAAATCGGTAGATCGATAGGTGAAGCGGTTTTCCTGGACCAATCGATTGAAATATTGAAAGAATCAAGGAAACAAGGGTTTTGTTCCTTAAACTTGAGCTAATCATTACGAAAATTATCAATTTAATTTTTTCAGTTAGTGGTTAATTTTGAATTTTTTGAAGATCGAAAAAAAACAAAAAATTTCATTCCAAAAAACAAAATGGAAAGTTTGAATGAAAAACTATTTTCTCGTTTTCTGACGATAAAAATTTTATTGATTGGTTTACCGCCGGCATCGGCGTTACCCAAAGCATACCACGGTGGAGGTTGCAAGGTCGGATTTACGCTTCTTTTGTGCTCAAGCACGTGTGTTCATGATTCTTCAGAAATAAGACCCTTTGGTTCGTCAGCTTCACAGTATTCGACGACCCAAAACTTATTGTTTAAAGAGTGTGTTTATCAGTGTTTTGTGAGTAATTTTTAGAAGAAATGAAAGCCTGTGGCTCGTCAGCTCCACAGTATTCTATGAGAACGGCGTAATTATATCGCTAATTTTTTTTTGCAAGAAAAATTTTTTAAAAATTTCTAAAATTTGTAAAGGCCTTTTTTACGATTGAAAAGAAACAGTAAAATTTTGTTCTGACAATATAGGAAAAACAAATTTTTCATCCAGTGAGAATTTCTATTTTCAGAACATAATTCACCAGTTTTTTTTTTAATATTTTTATAATCCTCAAAACATTGAAAATTGAGTAAAAAGTGAAAAAAATCAATAATTGATTCTTGAAAGAAGAGGTCAATTTTAAGGAACGAAAACTTTGTTCCATTAATTTTTTCGGAATTTCAATCAATCGGTCCAGGAAAACCGCTGAATCGATCGATCTACCGATTCGTAAGGGTCTTCGGGGTACATTAGGCTGTAAAACTGTTTTATAACCTTAGCTTTACCTCCAATATTGACGAAGATGCAGTCCGTTAACCAACAAATGGCAAAATGGCATTTTCTTGCTCTTTTGTCACAGTACCGTAACAGGTGAAAAAAAATTTTTTCTTAATTAAACATGATTGATTTTTCTAGGAAATTTTCTGCAGAAAAAGAAACCGTCTGTCGGTTTGATGAGCCTCCAGTAGTTCCAGGGATATCGGCAATTGAGTGAAAAAGGGTCTTTTTGCATTCAAAATGGGATATCTCATGAATTAGACCTGAATAAACAGGCTATGCGGACTTTGCATCTGTTTAGCTCAAAATTTTTTTTTCATGTAGTAAAGTAGAGCAAAAATAAAAATTTTGAAAAGTTAGAAAAAATTTTCTTCGTGCTTTATCCGAGAATTGCATGGCTGCCGGTACTCTAAAAAATTTTTAACCAATAAATTCCGAAACTAGGGTCTTCAAGCCTCAAAAGTTGAGTTTTCTATTTCTCATACGATCATTTTTCACTGAGATACAGCCTGTTGAAAAACACCGAAAAATTTGGAAACTTTTATGTTTCTTTAATTGTTGCGAAAAGTATATTAATAACTTCCTCAATACTTTATATCGGCAACGGTTAATACTCCATAATTTTCAAATGAAAATATTCCGAAAACTGTACACAGTATCCAGTTTTATCAAGAGTACCTTTTTGTTGCAAAATTAAATGATATTTAAGTTTTTCCTTAATAAATCCTATGTTCGATACTACTTGGTACTAACCATGTAACTAGCGCCCTCTATGAGAGTCAGACATAAAATAAAATTTATTGCATGTATCAGCTTCCAAAAGATATTCGTATAGAGTGTCATTGCAATGTTGCCAGTAGTTTCGGCAAAGTCCTAAAAAAGGGGAGCTGCCTATCGTTCTGTACAAATGAACTATCAATGTTCTTGAAAGCACATACAATTATGGGAGGATTTTCTCGAAAATGGATCTGTTCATTAAATGTGTTAGGGATAACCATGTTTTTGAACAGCTAATTAAATTATTGTATGTATATAATTTCCTAGCAAATCTTCCAGAATTTTCATTTTTCATAGCTCATTGTTTCATCCACATGTACAAGAAACAAAAAATTAGACTTGCACACCACGTCAGACATAAGGATATTTTGGCCAAAATTTCGAATGATGACGGTGTTGCTGACCACTCTTCAATCCAAATTTCCATAAATAGATTGTTCATACATTGAAGGTATTGATTTCTGCTGAAACTGGCAAATTTCCAATCATGAACATTGATTCTTCATTATCCACTCACGTTCGATATTCAATTTCAGCTATGACGAGAAATCGAAATCGTACTACTACTACAACCGCAACACGGAAAAACGCAATGGGAACACCCTCTGGACAACATCTACAGGAACATAGTGAAAAAGACTAGAACCGACAGTCAATCCATAAGCCTTGGCGAACCAACCGATGATGCAACCTTCGCGAGAGACGATCTTCCAAGCCTAGAAGAACCGCCGATCACAAATGTCAGCTTCCTTTCCAAGAAACTGGAACCTCTTCTACCCACCTCAGTGCTTAGAGACAAGTCCGCGTCACCTAGAAGACTTAGAAGATCCCCAACGCTGGACCTCAACATCAGCCCACGACACGAGTCGAAATTCGTGAAGCAGAAGTCGGAGGATCACTTGCTGCTCGGCAAAAAATTGTCCATCAACACGGGCAACAGCTCGAGCGATGACCTGTTCGAGAAGCATCCCAGGATGTTCGACACCAAGCCGGAACTGAAGATCACAGGTGGCGGTAACATGTTCCTAAAGACCAACACGAAAAAAATCGAAGTAGCCTCGGAGGTAAACAAGGAGATTGTCAGTCCGAAAGTTACAGAAAAGAGGAGTATACTCAAGGATCATCCAGTTCCTGAAGCGGTGAAAGATCTGAGCTCGGATTTCGAGAGCAAGGATGAAGTGACTTCGAACAACGAAAGGCTCAAAGGTAAGTTTAATGGTATGCATGATTTCATTGATTAAGATTGATAAGTCAAAGATCCTGCCACAGTTCAGACCGAGAGTAAACCACGAAGAACGTGCTGTCATCGATCAGGGGATAACTACAGACCGTTTAAGGGTTGTTACCCTTCATCAGTGCAACATAAATCTCCACCTTGTTGACTAATCCTTCAAGCGGGGACGCCTTATAACAGTAATAAACTCCCGAGTAATAAACACTGAAAGCTACATCTAGCGATTGCTCGTCCAAACTCTCACGTGGTGCTCAAAATGTGGATCCTCGCGTATATTCACTTCTCCCATCATATCTTTGTATTATTAATGCTATACTTTTCCCTGAAGCGTGAATCTATTTTTATTGATAAGTCACTTCAATCGATTTTTAAATTTCATTATCTGACGGTAATTTTCAATTTAATTTGATTTATTTTTGATTTGATTTTTTCTGGAAATATAAATTGAGATTGGCACTAAGGTCTAATAATTTCGTCTTCTGGTGTCATGGTTATGAATACTGTTCGCCTATATATAATAATTTTATTTTTGACACAGAATGGTATAAAGTTTTCGTAAAGTGGGGTATTTGAAATCAGAATTTCATTGGGATTCTAAATATGATATTAGGGAACTCTCGACTGGGTTTGAGATATTAGATTTTGTCACTGAGATGAGAGATATACCGGTTCCAGCCTTATTTGAGGTCATCAGTATCCAATACCCATCAGGGACAAAATCTTCATAAAAAACTTCGCAATTAGAATTATCTCCATGGATTGAGATTTCTTTCGGCTTGACTTGTTCCGCAGGCAATTGTTCGTAAATGTATGATCCAATACAGCTTAAACTGAACTTATACAGGGTGTTCGGTAATTCGACGTGATCCTTGATAGAGGATACTGGACTTCATTTGCAGTAAATTACGTCGAGGGAAGCATGGTCGGAAAATCTATAGTTACGAAGATATGGCGATTTTAAAACTTTTTTGAAATTTTTTGCTTCGCCATCGGAAAAAATTAATTTTGTAAAAAATACAAAAGTATGATGAACCTGGCGTAATATTGCGAAGAAAAACTTTCTTGTTTCATCAGCTTTTCAAAAAATAATTCCTTCATGCAGTCAAAAAATATGGCCTTCAAACCTAGCAGTTATCAGACTTTTTCGAGTTGAAGATACCCCCTATTTCACTATTGATTTGTAAGCGGGCCATGGTTCCGCAATCCTCTGAATTGTTGACTCGACTTGACAGATCACTTATCAAAATACTTAACTCTAAGTTGCTTGCTGATACAATGATCGGAAAAGTTGATTTTTCTTGAATAGCAATTAGAAGATATACGGTGGCAGTAGGATCACGAATTATGTTCATGATGGCTTTCTTACTCATTATTGCAGAAGCGAGGCTAGACCAAAACTATCCCCGACGTTTGATAAAGTGGGCCAATTCCTTGGCCGGCCAGATGTCTGGACTTGACCCCATCTGATTTTCACATTTGAGGTCACATGAAATAGCTAGTGTATAGTACATCAGTAACAAGGCTGAAGAATTGAGTGGGCGAATATTAACGCTCAGCACGCGGGTAACAATTTTAGTAGTGAGCCCATGACTGCGTGTATACATAGGAAATCGAGGGAGACAATTTGGGCAGGATCTCTTATTTTGTATATTTTTTTATTTATGTCTTTGTTTGTGTTTATGTCCAATATAATGTGCTGGGCATCATTAATGTTCCATTTTTCATCCTGATCATTCAATTTTTGTTGAAGAAAAATGGAAAAAAAATTGGTACGGTCTTCTTATTGCTATCAAAAACATTCTTTTCTGATCGTTTCATCAGCAGGAAACTAACACTTTGGTAATTTAATCTAAAATTTGTTGAAACATGTCAACTATTCTGAGGATTGCGGAAAGTGATCGAACCAAGACCCCCTTATGAATCACGAGTGGAATAGAGGATATTTAAATAACTCGAAATAGTATATTCAGAAACAAGTTCCAACACGAATGCGAAATTCGAAAACGAGAGACGAAGGAGCAAGTTTTCGAAAGCATGAGTGTTGGAATTGCCTTCTGCAACTAATATTAGACGATATTTTCCTATTTCAGTAGAATTTTGTGGAAAACTCTCGAAAGTCAAATAAGAATTGAGATAAGTAATTTTTGTATTGTATCTTGGCAGTTGGTGACACTAACAAAATTTGACAGATGGCGGAATTTGAATTGATTTGATTCGAAAATTGAGTGGATCGGAGGTCAGTACTGACAACGACAAAACGAAAAATATAACTGAAAACAATGCTGTAATGGGTGTCATTACAACACTACTTTTAGTACTGTAATGAAGTCATTATGATACTGAAATAGAGAAAAGTCTGTTACACGCTCGGTTTTCCGTCGATATTTTTTGACTCCATGGGAGAATTATTGACGTTGGTACCTTTCTGAAAAGCTGATGAAACAAAGAAGTTTTTCTTCACATTTGTTCACCAAGTTTAATAAACTTTCCTCATGTAATTCTCAAATATATCACAAGAACAGTTTTAGTCATTCATGTCCCTTTATATATCTCGGGTTGTCTGCATTTTTAGAAAATACGTTTTAACAAAAAATTGTTGTCATCTCCTCAGCTTTCAGAAAAAACATTCAATGAATATTCAGAGTCAAGTAGTTTCTACGAAATTATTTATTGTCGATAACTCAGCAGAAAATCTTCGTAACCATTGATTTTCGGAGCATGCTTCACCCGACGTAGTTTGCTGCAAATGACGTTCCTTTATATCCCTTATCAAGGCTCACGTACCAAACACCATGTATACTAAGAATGAGTTCCCAACTAGAATCACACATACATCCCCTCCATTCCACGACATGTTTGCTTCCCTCTTCCATTTAGTAGCTATTTTTTCTTTTGGGTATTGCGGGGAATTCAATTAATCAAAGAATCTCATGTAGAAAATAGGAAATTGAAATAAATTAAAGAAAAACGGGAACTTTTTTCTATGAATAAATTATGAATTATGCTTTATTGTTTACTCAATATGAATATACTTTACGCATATCCCAATTTTTGGGCCACTAAAACATCTTGTTATTTTTCTCTTTCAATGAAAATTGACCTACTTTCATGATCATTTTATATTACGGAAATGAATGTTGGAGATATTACTATTTGATATTATCCTTCCAGAGACCAATACCACGGATCAGAAACAAGACGACGAAGACAGGAAGAGCGTTCGTTTCACCGTACAGAAAGAAGTACCGCAATTCCATCTATCCGACAGAAGTTTGAGCGAAGAAGAACAAGATTCATCGAAGAAAAACGTCATAAATCCAGTTCTCCAAGTTTCGTTCGCCCAGAACAAATTCAAATCGCCGTTCACACTAGCCATGGAAACGGAGGTACTCGACAAACCGCCAATACCGAAGAAGAAGGTCATCAAACCAAATCCGAGTGACTTCATCAAGCCCACCCTCATGAGGACAAGGAGCTCCGAATCGGAAGACGATCTACCAGGCGGGAGGGTGAAGAGATTAACCATTGAAGAGATCGACTTGGACAGCGAAAATTCACTCGACAGCCCCAACGAAAAACTGACCAAGAAGACCGTGCAAATGGAAAGAAAGATGGAAAAGAGAGTAGAGAAGTTCAAGGACAGAATGTGGAGGTCGAAGAACAAGGAGCTGACCGAATTCCAGGAGAACCTGGAAGATTCGCAACGCGAAGAACTGAAGAGGATCATGGCCAGAGAAAACGAAGCTCATGAACTGAAGATCGCCGAGGAACTCAGGACACTGAGAGCTGAGGCAGAAAAGAAGCATGAAACAATTTTAGACGAGGAGAAGAAAAAGCTGAAGGATAAGTTAGAGAGGATGAAGCTAGAACTGAAATCCGAATTCGAGAATGAAGAGAAAGAAATGAGGGAAAGTTTTGAGAGGAAGAGGGAGGAATTGGAGAAGTATTACGAGGAGAAGTTGGTAGAAATAGAGAATTCGCTGGCTGAAAATATGGAGAAAAATCGTGATGAAATTATTTTGTCGCATAGTTCCTTATTGGAGCAGCTGAAAGAGAATAACACCGTTATATGTGAGCAGTTGAAGAAAGAATTCAAAGTAGAGGTAGGTCACAGAAAGGTTGATATTTTCTAGAGAATCACAGTGTTTCATAAGTGTAAATTGCTCAACATACAGGGTGATTACATTCTTATACTTACCTTCAGCGATTTCTGAATAATTCCTCCTTTTTTGTGCAAAACATAGCTTTTGTTAAACACCAATAATTTCCATACTATAAATCTTAGGAAGCTGAAATTTCGTATGCAGAATGCTAAGATTCTATGCATCATGCAGCCGTTACGAAATACGCTTCTTTTCATACAGGCTTATTCAAAATTCGATGGTTTATCGAGAAATACAAAGAACGGTTGAAAGTGCATTTTTTCAAATGGGATGCCCTGTATATTTCAAGTATTACTGAAAGAAAAATTGAATTTCCTTTCGAATTAATGGCGATATTCTGCTTTCATCTGTAAGCGAATCTGTATCTTTTCATAAGTTTACAGGACAATTACATTTCGCGACGCTTTCTATAAATCTGTAGCTTACAGGTGATCGGAAACATATAGAAAGGTATATTGTGAGGTTATGTTGAATGATTTGTTTTAGTCACAGAATATAAAAAACTTTACTAAACTCAACTACTTTTGTAATTCATCTTTGTACTCCGGTTGTTAATTTCTCTTTCTCGTTGTAACGAACACGAATTGAACATAAATATATCCAATAATCAATACTTACAAACCAAAATGATAGGAAAATAAATTCTATTCTATGATCTTATTACGAAGTAGTTACGATCTTATCAGGGAGTAGTTCAAAATTGACACTTCTAATACGAGAGTTACAGAAAAACTTCCAGAATGTCATAATTTACGAATCTGTAAGTCAGCCACATACAGATCCATAGATAAATTACAGATCAATCGTACGCTACAGATTCGTAGCTTACAGAGAAAAAGCAGAATACCGCCATAAATATCATATTCCTATACCTAGATTGTAAGATTCTGCGTCGAATTGAAATTTTATAGTTGCGCACGTGCGAACCAGTTCATCGGGAAACATTTCATTGAAGCTTCTTCATGTTCTTGCTGTTATTTGGTCACATTGCCTATGGTGAATGAATAAATTCATCAAAATTTCTTTTGAATAGGTATTTCGTTCCATTTCACATATTATTTATTTTTTCTTATACTATGAAAATGAGCGAATGTATTATTATCAGAAAAAAAAATGTCGAATCTGCATAATGTCATGCATCATGTTATGGTATTTCATTGCTATCTACGATGAATAGAATAATAGAAAAGAATAGAATTTATTTGCTCTCAATATTACAAATAAATAAATTAACCTTCAAAAACTTAAAATACCCTTATGAATACCTGTTCCATTCCATTTATAAAAACCTTTTTGTATGTCTCCAAAAACCATCTGATTATGAACGACTTGAACATTTTAGAATGACAGAGCATCTAGTCTCGTCTAAGAAACGAAATTTTCACTGAATTTCCGGTCTCGGTAAACGTCTACTGTACCATCGGCCGTGGAGACATAATATTAATAATAATAACAATTTTTATTGGTTCAACCAAAGAGCTATCGACCAAGGTCTGCCCATTCACTTAACTTTGCATTATGCATATTTGAAATATTTTTAGAGAGGAAAAAAGCAAAAAAACAATTCATTTGTTCTGACATACGAAATGATTATTTCAGCTGGATTGTTTTACTTTATTATATTATTGAGAATATAATTGAAAAAACTGGATGTGCATGAATCTGGTTCATGGGTTTGTATGAAAAAAATCTAGAAAAATATGGCTCGAGAGCAATCTGATCTACTTATTACGGGAGAGATTTTGGTAAACTAAAAAAAATTATAGATCAACCAACTTTATTTTCCTAAGAAACATTACATGTTCATCATTAGAAAATATAAATATTTGAAATATAGTGAAAAAATACATAGTTAGATACACAAAATGTGATCAATGAATACCATGAAAAAATTCTAATAATTCACATTGAAGAAAAAACTATTATGGAATTAACATTCATTTAAATACAATTTTTCATTCATATTCGGAGGAAACAATTGTTATGAAATAATTTAAAAATTAAAATCGCACTATTTCATTAAAATATAATTTCATTAGTAAGTTGAAGAATTTGATTCTTCAATTTGATTTAAAAATCTCTCATTTTATCAGATAGTGAATTATAATTTACTGTGGCATAATAATCAATATAGTTTTTCGAATATTTGAACTGAAATTGTTATGATTCTGAATATTGATAACTTCACTTTTGTGAAAGTTTTATCAGGGTTTTCTCTCCCAGTCACTGAAACAAGAAACAATCAGAAAAAACTTCAAATAATAGAAGGAAGGCCCATGCGTGAAACTTGAGCACTAACTTATAAGGAGAGAGTTTTTTTTCAAATTGTTGCCTAACAATGAGAAAAAAGAAAACACTTCGAGCTCTAAATCTAAATAAGATCCCTTCGTCAAACAATTTCTGGATTTCATCAAATTTACAGAATCGTTAAAATTGAACAAAAACTTTTAACGATTTGATTTGAAAAACTCTACTTTATGAAAATACGAATTTTTCAGGAAGATCAAATGCGTTTAGAACATCGAAACAAAATGGAGCAAATGAAAAATCTATTAACGAAGGAATTGGAAACCGAAAAGACTGCAGACAATTGTGATCAAGACGAAAAGTATATCAAATTATTGAACGAAAAGAGATTATTGGAGGATAAATATAAGTGTTTGAAGGAGAAATATATAAGGCTTAAAACAGACGTAAGGACGACCATTGAAAAGAGGAACAAGAAGAAGGAGGAAGGAAGAAGCGGTACTACAACTACGGGATCTGAGACTGAGAAAAGTTTCTCGATTCCGAAAGACAAGTAAGTTGAAGGAATTCGTACATTTGGTGGTTTTTCGAACCCTGAAATAGTATATGGGTCGTCTCCATAAATATCGTTCAATGATTTTCGAATTGAAAAATGTTGGTTGGCATAGATATTTTCTGTATCGTAAATTTGATAAATAATGAATTAATCCGTAACAGGAGATCAGCAAGAAATGATTAAATATAACTATGAAAACTGTACGAAACTGAGATATTCTCGCACGATTTAGTTCTTCAAGATATGGCAGAATGAACACATTTGTCACAGAATTAGAGAAATTTATGTTAAGAACTTATGGGCTACTTTTTCATGAAGAATTCGAAGGCTTTTTGATGGATGTTAATCTTTGGAAGAAACAGGGCATTTATCTGTGAAACTCTCTATAAATTTGCGATGAGCACTGTTCAAACTACTCAATATTTTTCGTTTTCCAAACAACTTTAATTTAAGAGGCTAATGAATAGGTAACTTTCTCAAAAAGTTTTTTAGTAAAAAAGTCGACAATCGCCGCTATTTCACATTACCTCCCTTACATTTGCCATCACTCAAATTATTAAAATTCAACAATCTGATAAATTCATAATTCAATTAGCAAAATAACGGATTTCGCTAAAGAAAACTGAAGAACACGTGTACACTTTCTTTATTTTCAATACATCCGACTCACTCTATTCAACTTCTATCTGGGATGCAAATCTAATATTCCCCCCCAGGATCGGTCGGCCGAGCCTAACCAATACCACCTAGATAGAGGAACTGGCCAAGCGCGCTTTTTTACTAAGATTTGGCTATATAACAGATTTTTATGAAGAGAAAATCTACTATGAAACGGTTATGAACGCTCTTTTCTGAAATAGACATAGCATCCTAAGATTTGTCAATTATTGAATATATGGAATACTTTAACATTAAGAAACTGCAAATCGTAGGATTGCCGTTCTAGTATTGTAGGCCCAATCCGCTCTGGCCGACCTTGTTATGTTATTGCCGTATCTCGAGTCCGGTAGGTATCAAGAAACGACCGTTCCAATAGAACTCGGAATTAAGCTGTGACTGTACAACCGAGCCTCAAATGAGTCTAGAGTTCTGACCCATTTGTATTTTGTTTATATGTATCATTTCAATCATAAAAAATATGCAATTTGATGGTGACATAAAAAGTTCGAGGTATAATTCGATAACGATAACACAGAAAAATTCTTTGAGTACGCTAATTAATCAATTATACGTGAAAATATCTATCATAGACGGTTTTTATATTGAAAATATCATTAAACGTAATCTTAATTCACAATATATCCCCAAAAAAGCAATGGTTTCAAAATCACTCCATTATTTCGAAAGTTCAACATATGCCAAAAAACTGAAGGCCTTTTTTGATTTGTAATATAAAAGCAGATCATAAAATTGTATATCTCCAACAGTTCAAAAGATACCTTCACGGTTCGCTCACACAGAATTAGATTTTGCCAGATGAAACTGCCGGACGATATGATCGAATCAAACAATTGTGAAAAACACAGACCTTGTACACAAATACGACTGTCCTCGCGTCATTATTCGATAAGCTAAAAAATGGATGGCCTCCGAACTTCTTCAGATTTTGGTCAAGGTGCCGGAACATCCATACATCGGAACATATGGCCGGCAAATATGCGATAAATCCCAGTCAATGATTCATCATCAGTTTCTCGGCTACTAAAAAATTCCCGTGTTACGAATTGGCGAAGGCGCTGGTCTATCGTTTTTTTAAATTTTCTAATGTTCCGCTCAACTTTTTTTATTTTTTGTTCATGATTACATTTCTATTACAATAACAAACACAAAATAATGAAAATACGCCAATTGTTTCAGGTGTGTTGCGAGGAAAACGCGAAACAGGACTCAATTTTGTTTATATAGATTTCAGATTCATCAGAGAATGAAACATCTTTTTAAATCAAACTTGTAGAAATAATCATGATAGAAAATCCTGAGAAATCAGAAATTCATTCTGTCCACAACAAAATTGTGGAGTATGTATTACTTTCCCCCCATCTCTCCTAGTTGCGTTGGATTACGTAATGAAAATTTATAGAGGGAGCTTGTATATTCAGCACTATAGCATACGAAAAACCAATATCTTCACCATCTCATAACGTACGGATGCATTCTGAACAAATAACCGTCTCCGGTTTCATTAAGCTGGGCTTACACAGTATCTCTGCAGGCAGACGTGCATCGCCCTCAAATTCACGCTAGAAATTGCCAGCACCCTGTTTCTGCGAAAAATACCGTATCCTAATCCACGAGCTGCCGAAGCCTCAGCTATCGATAACTCTCATGAAGAGAAAGAAAACGTCTGGTTTTGAAATAGATATTCCGCCAGTGATTTGGGGAGAGGAACTGAATCATGAAATAGGCGCAGAACTTTTTGATCTTCGGAAAAAATTATGTTGTGCTGTATTACACTAGGTTTATGCTACTTTATGTCGTTGAATTTGTTCATTTATATTTCATTTGGTTATCGAGATAATTCGAAAATCGGAAAAATAGGCCAACCAGCACTTTTCGAAAAATTGGCTTCCAATGACTGGAAAGAAATTGTGCTACTAATTTACTGAGTAGTGCTCTCCGAATTTTCCGAAAGTTTGTCTGATTTCCCGAAAAATCCAAATTGGAAAGAAAGATAATTCGGCACTTTCGCTTCTTCTTCTCACGAACGAGTGGAAAAATTGTCCTACATTTGAGTGGCTCTGATTGAAGGTGGTATAACTCAAATTAAGTGAAATGTTAGGAAATTAAGGTTTCAAGTTGCAATTGATTAAAAATCGCATTGAAAGGTATGGAATAGACATTTAGGATACAAGTGCATAAGGCATTGATACTCTCACACGCGTTCAAAATTCAAATACGGGCGAGTTTTGGAATGGACGAGTGTCAGAATGATCCTCCTTTACAGGTATCATACAATATCTTCTCTAATTCGCTAATTTGTTATCGAAATTAATTAAAAATAGATGTAAATGTTTAGTTATTTTTGCATTAAAAAATATTGATTGACAAAACTGTTTTCGACCTCATAAAATTCTACAGATGTTAAAAAAATCCATGGCAGGTGCCCAACATGTCATCAATAAATTAATATTACTGAAAACAGTGTAAGAATGAAACATTCTAACATTGTTTTGTTCCACGAGATGTGGCGGAATGAACGGATTTGACCCATAATTAGAGAAAATATTGTTACATACTCGGTCAAAATGATGATTCAAAAACACCACTTATTAGAAGAATGATATGCAACCTTATGTACCCAAATATCGGTGTAACTCAAAAATTCGGTATTTATGACTTATACCACTTTTCCTCCGACCGGCTCATTTGTGCTGATATACAGTACCAGAAATATAGTCCAATGAAATTTCGATCAAAATTAATAAATAACCTGTATATTGGCAAGGAAAAGTAGGAGAAATTTTCAAGTGGCAATTAATTTCGTGATGTTGATGTAGACCTTATATACAGGGTGTACCAAGTTCGACTGCCTATTAGGCGTTTCTGGAGAACTAGACCTATTTGAAATCTGAAAATTGGGATTATGTTATTGTCTGACATTATCTACCGAGCTGAAATACTCTTTGAGCCTGACCACTTCCAGTTATACAGGAAGTGAAAAAACAAATTTCAAAAATTTTTTTTTATTTTTGATTTAGAATTTGATAGAGTATGCAATTCTGAATACATTCGCACCTGAGTCGTTGCATTTGTTAACATACTTTCCAAAATATCTAGACAAAACTGAAGAAAAAAGGGAGCTAAGAGTATTCGGTATCATGTTTGTTGTTTCTATTCTAAATATTTTAAGCACAAACCGTTTTCACATTTTTTGCCAGGGCCATATTTTAGTGGAACAGTGGCAGAATCAAAACCTCAGAGGGAAGTGATATCGAATGAACCACGACCAATAAGCCAATTCTTGAGTTATTTAGGATTTTCTGATTTCATGTCGTACGTAGCATCAAATTAATGAAATCTGTTCCTTATCATAAATGATATTGTTGAATTAACAGTGGTAATCATTTAAATTGTGCAATTTATGAGTTTGTGTTTGTGATCATTTGCATATGGCTTCATTTTCTGAATTTTGTGAGAAATTTCTGTTAAAAATAATTTTTTTGTTTTCTGTGCTTCATCATATATTCATTCTTTTTTACTTTTGTAATTCATAATCTTGAAGTATAAGATAGAATTTTCTTCAGATTAAGTTGATTAGATCTTCCGCTAGACTTCGCCTTATTATTATTATTATTATTAATGATTTCAGAAAAGAGGTGTGTCACTAGTGAGTTATTAGAATAATTTATCTTCTATGACCAAGGTCAATGTTGATATGAAACAGATTCTATGAATTTGAAGCTACGTACGACATGAAATCAGGAAATCCCGAATGAGTCAAGAATTATTAATTTTAGGTGCCACAATATGTTCGAATATCATCATTTTTCTTCGCACAATCCAACGCAATCATAAAAAAGTAGGGTTCTAATTTGAAAAACGAAATTTATGGGCCAATCTTGATCCCAATTGCTGACTCAACGTTTGGAACACCCTGTGACGAATTTTTCAAAATTCTGAAAATGTACAGGGTGGGCATATTTCGATGTTTTAGCACTATAACTTTTGAACCAGAGGAGATAGACAAAACCTGATCCCCCATTCTCGATCTCTTTTTCGGAGAAACTAACAAGAGTAGTATTCATTTTTGGCTACCTTCTTTTGTTTTCCAGTTATAAGCGAAAATTGAAAAAATAGTGATATCGGAAAAAATTTATATCTCCGCCAATACTGATGATAGAGTTCTGAAATTAAAACATTATACAGGCACATTTTCACGTAGAATCCAGTGCATGCTCGCCTTTTTTTGCAGCAATCTTAATTATGAAGCTATGACCCAAAGTTATGTTATGGTGAATAGGAACACTAGATTTCTGTGCCATTTTCTGAAACCTTAATTTTTTCTGTTTTCTAAAATAATAACATCGTATGCTTCGTATCAATAAATCAATATGAGTATAGAAATTAGTCAAGAACCTATATTCATCTGAGCCTCAATAATTTCTATGGTTTAAATTGTCGACAAGCACAGAAAAATTTAGTATCGTATAATTAATACAATTTCTTTCTAGTAGTCTTTTCATTTCTATGCTCTTGTTATAGGAAGGTACATTTTTCTGTACTCATCAACAGTCGAAACCATAGAAAGTATTGAGACTCACATGAGAATAGGTTTTTGACCAATTTCTATAATCATATTGATACAAACCTCACGATGTTATATATTTTTGAAATCAGGGAAAATTAAGCTTTCACAAAATGGCACAGAAATATAGTGTTTCTATTTAAAAAAACATAACTTTGGGTCATAGCTTTGTAATTAAAAATGGTGCAAAAAAATAGCATGCTACTGGATTCTACTTGAAAAAGTGCCTGAGAATGTTTTCACTTCAGAGCTCTATCATCAGTGTTAGCGGAGATATTAATTTTTTTCGATATCGCCATTTTTCCAATTTTTGCTTATAACTCGAAAACAAAAGAATGTAGCCAAAAATGAATAAAACTTTTATTAGTTCCTCCGAAAAAGAGATCGAGAATGGGGTATCAGATTTTGTCTATCTCGTCTGGTTCAAAAGTTGTAGTGCTAAAACATCCCCCACCCTGTACAACATTTCCACAGTCCTCGACTTCAAAAATGGAATAACAAATTAGGAATGACAAACATAAAACCGAATACTCTTATCTCAGTTTTTTCTCGATATTTTGGAAAGTATTATGACGAATGCAACGACTTCAATACGAATGTATTCACAATTGAATACTCTATCGCATTCGAAACCAAAAAAAAGGACATTTTCTTCCATTCCCTGTATAACTGAAAGCGGTCGGGCTGCATGAATATTGTACCTCGGTAGATAATGTCAAAAAATATCATAATCCCAATTTTCAGATTCCAAATAGACCCAGTTCTCCAGAAACGCCTAATAGGCCGTCGAACTTGATGCACCCTGTATAGTAGGAGTATGTGTTCCTCTTCCTCTTGTATATCACTGTATATCCATGGTAGCAACCGCGACATGAAAAAAAGCAAAATTAAAGGGGTTTGTCCCGATTTTATTGTTGAACCAAAATTATTTCAGGTCATCTATCAACACTTCTCAGAGGACTACGGACAAACCTCCCACTTCCAAACCCCCAAAACGGAAGACTGAAAATCGCGGACCAAAAGAAACGAACCAAATCGACGTGGACACATCACTGAGCGACAGAAGTGAGGATAAAAACAAACTAGACTACGATACATCGGATAACAGCATCAGCCACGGAAGAAGCCGCAAAAAGCTGTTCACCAGAATGCGATCCAACTCGACCAGCAGAATGAAAGGTGCGAAGAACGCAGAGCGATCCTGTTCGCCCGTGGAGAACCTGAGGAGGCAGCTGCAGAAGCTTGAGGACCTCGAGGATCAATTCCCGCAAAACCAACAGTCGGACACCTACCATCTGAGGTACCCGTTTTCCGACTCACACAAATTCGAAGGGAGTTCCGAATTGGAGTTTTTCAGACACAGGATACACCTGGAGAGGGATTCGATCAAGAGGGCCAAGGAGAGTCTGAGGAATCAGAAGACGATTTTTCAGCAGAGGCAGAAGGAGCTGAAGCTGAAGCATGGTACGATGGCGAGACACACCTATCAGCAGTTGTGCCAGGTGAGTGGTATAATTCCAGATAAAATTTTTCCTATGAAAAATTTCAGTGAGAATTCTCTGCCAGAATTCAAATGGAATTCTTTGGTGACACGAGAATTATTTTTTAGTCCGGCAATAATAAATTCTGATTTTTTAGGGTTCTTCTAAGAGTCATTGGAACAAAAATCAATTATAAAAATATTTAAATCATAGAAAAAAAAGGAATCTGTTAAAAAATTTGTGCGCAAGTTCCAAAAAAGAATGCAAAGATCTCCTTTTAAATATTTCAATAGATATCTGAAAAATTCTGAAGCTTTTCTATCAAAATTCGAGTAAAATGGAAAAGTGAATCCAAATGAAAAACCCCGAGGAAAGTGAAGTAAATATAGTACATTTTATACTCGGAATGACTTCCTGTAATGAATGAACGATCATGAATTGATCATGAAAAATATTTTTTGTACAACTGCCATTAAAAGTGACACTTTTAATGACAGCAAACAATGTTATTATTGATTGTTTACGTGGAAGCGTGTTGAAAATATTTTTTGCACCCCATTTTTTTTATGATGAAATCAGATGACAAAAATTCAGACATTGCAAATTTTTATTATCAATATTCAACAATCATTTCTTATGAACGTTAATATTTCGTAAAACTAGAACAATTACTAACATTAATGCCCTGTGACGTTAGGGAGCTTTGCAACACATTAGAATCCTCAGCACCGTCAGTACTTGTAGAAGCCGGAAGTACAATATTGGATGATGATGATCCAAAGTCTGTTGAGGTTGGAAGAATTCTTTCAGCAATGACATTTCTATATGCAATGGAATGATCAACATAGCCCTCGGCTACCGTCGTAGACTTCCATCCACCATGTTTTTTTATATCCGTAATATTTGCTCCTGATTCTGCTAGCAATGAAGCGGAGGATCTTCGAAAACAGTGTGCTATATATTGCTTTGGTTATGGCATTTTGAGGAATTCGGCAACAATAGATGGAATTTTCCCAAATGTTTTAATATCAACAGGATGGGCAGAGCATTTACTTATGAAAATAAAGTACTTATGAAAAAAGTTCACATACTTCTCAATAATACTGAAATTGTTATTTCGATGTCTTCCACTGATAGATTACACAATTCTTCACGCCGACAGGCTCCAAATAATCCGAAAGTAGTTGCAACCTTAACCATCAAGTATTTCTCATCTGGTGCCTCCTTAATAAACTTTTCAACTTGTTCACGAGTGAGAATTTTCGATTTTTTGAGACGATATCCTTCACTTTTCCGTTTTAAATATAGTATTACCTTGAAATATTTACTAACATCCACACCCTTTCTAACAAGGGCGCTTGACTTTATCATTGAAAATTTGCTCCACAAAGTTGATGAACTCCATATTTTTTATTTTTCTTCTAAGTATGCCAGAAAAACAGTTTCACTGAAAGTCCCTTCTACATTTTTCAATTTATATTCATCCCATCGAATGAGAACCGCAAAAATATGCATTTTTAGTATTCGGGACTTTTTTTCAATTACTTGAATATTTGGCTGATTCCATTGACAAAATCCTTCGAAGGTTCATTCATGTAGATTTAAGATTTATTTCCTTCTTTAAATAGGTTTGTGTATTTTCATATCTTAAACATCTCTTGTTTTTTGGTATGATAAAATAAATGAAATCTGAATATCACATCACAAATACAAAAACAACATATTCAGACATCACAGATCTTTTTCTCCTAAAATTTCATTTAACGACTTCAATATCTATTCGGAATATAATAGTATTGTCAGTGAACCTTTGATGAAGATAAGGATAAAATGAGAAAAATAATCGACTTCAGAACACTATCCGAAGGGATATAACTTCTTTTCAGCTGCTCCAATGTAGGAACCCTGCAAATATTTTTATATAGTATCAAGAATTATCTTTTTCACTTATTCCGTAAATTTAATCGAAATTTTCTCATTTTTCATTTCCATACGCTTGAAACTTCGATTAATATTATTTTTCATCGTATTCCTGCATTCTCAAATGGAAAAATTTTCAGATTTTTAAAGAATAAGAAAAAATGTCGAAGAAGAGAATCATTGATGTTGCGAAGAGAAGGGCGTGACAAAATAATACAGGTAAAACACAAGTGCCTGAAGAATAACGGCACTATGCTTCTTCGATATTTTCAATTTCGAATTAAAATTGCATGCATTGTTTTTTTTCCGCCATTTAAATAAGTCAAAGTCATTTGTTTGTTTCTTTTCTTTTGAGTTTTTTTTCCTAGTTTAGTTTGAACGACTTTCACAAGGTATCTTAAATACTCTTATCGATTCAATTCTTTGCAGAGAGAAAGCTGACAGGGTAGAAAGATTCACTTTATTTCTTCTTTTATTCTATTGAGACGCAGCAAATGTAGGGAAGATTGGTTGGAGAACTACATCAATAAATTTTTTATTTTGTTTCGGGAATCAATGTTTCCGTGAATCGAATGATCATGATGAATATATTGATATACTTTTTTTTATTCAATTGGAGTTAAATTGTGCTCTTGCAATATTAACCATCAGTTTGTTCTTGAGTAGAAAATAGATTTTCTCTTTCTTTTTGTAATTGTAGGGATAGTTTCTGAGTAGCTTATAGTAGAAGGCAACCAAATATCTGTTGTAGTTTAGACTACAAGACACTTAGAACTTATCACAAGTTGATGAAGAATATCTGTAATAAATCTTATTTTTACTAGGGAGAGATATTTAACTTGTCTCAGGACAAGAACAATTTTTATACGATGAAGTCACACTGTATGAAAACTGCTACGAGAAGTTCTCTTAGAACAGCCTTGATTAACATTTTTTTCTTTAAGAAATTGTTTAATTTGTCTCTAAATATCAATTGATTCACAAAACTTTTATCTCCCTTAAGGAAGAAAAAGACCTAACTGACATGGAAGTATCCTTACATCGAACTCGAAGTCTGCTTGGTGAAAAGGTGATAAGACTGCGCCATCTCGAGCAGACCCTGCAGAGAGCTACAGTTACCAACGATTCAAAGTACGACGATGCTACCCTTAGCGACTTATCCTCTCACAGTGCCAGCTCAGGAATCAGTTCCACCGAATTCGTCGGTGGAGACATGCACTTCTCCAGAAGTCTCCCTAGGGAGGACAGTTTGCAAGAGCCTTCTGAAATCATCCAGAGTTTGGAGAATTTGAACTCGGAAATAAGGGAGATTTGGGAGGTGCTTCGGAAGCAACAACAGCAGTCCGGTAATATCGCAGCTGGTGAGTCGTAGAGTTAAGAAACTGGTGTTCTGAACTTCACTTTCTCATATTATCTTTCTCGAGCAATATAACGTTTTATCGTCGCAAATCCTCGGTACATTTCAGGCAGATCCAAGTCCTGTTATCACATTTTAGTAAGATCAACTGCAGTAGTTAGAAGTTAAATTGAAATTAAATAGAACAAAGAATGATTAATCATCCTTCTGATCAATTTGAGAGTGATGAAAAGACAGGGGAAGGCTACAAAATTGTAAATGGGCATTCTCGAGCGTGGCTAATTTTTTTTCAATTTGAAGGAAATAATTAGAGGATAACGAAAAACATTCAATCTGACGATTTTCTCAAGACGAAGTAGTAGAAATTCGCGAGAAAGTTCATTGATTAGATCTGCATAATGCCTATTCTACCCGCTCCGCGTTTGCATTCCTTTCACCCGCCGGCCCACTCTGGTTTCTGTTGGCTTACAATGCCACAGTTCATGACACAAACAGAACAAATCGTTTTGGCTTCTCTGAAATTAGGTGAATAAGTTCCTGAATATTCACCATGAGTAAACTTATTATGACGTGTGTTCTTTTGTGGAGAAATTACCTTGCAGAAAACAATTAAACTCACATTAGAAACTTTGAGAAAAAGTATTCAAATTTTGGAATATCGTCGAAGTAATATGGTTCTTCGAAAAGCCCGAACGAAATACGATGAACTTGTACCTACTTTCTAGAGAATATTCAGTAAATGAAGCGTTAAATTAAGATACACCACATTTAGGACTCAAGTTGAACCATATATAAACTGCACCACACGAGTTAGGGATATTGACTTAAATGGCAAAAAAATTTAGTTTGAATGAGATTTTGTGATGAATATTCATATAAATATGATTTCAAGTTGCAATAGATAAAATTAATTTTAGCCTGTAGGTTTACAGCGCATACAGTGGTTAAGAAAAATTGAGTAAAATAACGAAATTTTATTCCCTGATAATTCAAGCATTTAAGGCTATCAATACAATGTATGGCCTTCACTGGTATCGATACAAGCTTGACATGTTCTTCGCATACTACACGAGATTTTGTTGAACATTTCTTGAGGAATTTGGTTCCATTACCGGGGCAGAAGCTCTCTCAGACCATTTAAGGATTCTGGGGTAGGTTGATGATTATCTAATCTTCTTTGAAGCATATCCCATGCATGTTCTATGCAATTCAAATCTGGCGAGTGCGGAGATATTGGTAAATGTGGAATAGCAGCGTGCTCCCTATAGTGTAAGGCGGTCATATTCCCAGGACGAATGTGTAGATCTGTGCGCCTGTTGAAACATATCCCGGCCTATACCATAACACTACCCCCTCGAAATGGAAGGACTTCTTGGACATAGCGACGATTACGAGGTGTGCGTGAGATTTTCCATACCAGTATTCTTCGAGAATGTGAAAATCTTCCATATCTGGATTCGTCAGTAAAAAAGATACTACGCCATTGAACGTTATTCCAATGATTGATATGTTGCCTTCCCAATTCCAGTCTTTGACGCTTATGGTCACGTGTTAATGGAACTCCTCTTAATGGAAAACCTAGATTCACCTCTCTCAAACGTCATCTGACGGTTTCGATGGAAACTTGGACCCCATCTGCATTTTGGAGAGTATTCCGTAGAATTGTACACGTAGATGTAGGCTTTTTTCTCGTCGAAACGGTGATGAAACGATCCTGAACAGGTGTTGTTTTTCGTCGCCCATAATCCATGGTCTTTCCAACACGGAACATGTATCCCTGAACCTATTCCAAAGTGGAGATATCACACTTTGGCTGACTTGGAGCCTTTCCGCTACATCAACTTGAGTTAGGCCACCCTGTAGCATTCCGATAGCCCTATTAGCCTCAGGGTTTGTTAATTTACGTCTTGGCATTTTCAGAAAATCGTTTCAAATCGAAGCCGTTGATAAACTGACTCCATTTCAAAATAAGAACTTTCATTAAGTATATGCAAAGAACCAAACTTCAGAAAAAAGGCGACCAGATTTACGAAATGTCTCATACTGATTTTTATTGAATCGATTCAAGTTATTGTTGAGTTTTAAATGATTTTACAACGATTTTCTCTAAGATTACATACTTTTCAAAACGATTGAATACGTTATCCCTCATTCGTATGGAGCAGTATATTTCTTAATCTTTAATCTGACGCGCCCGAGAGTCGGTTTCACAAAACTTTGATTGTACCGTTAAATTGATTGGAGCTTCTGCGATTCATTGAAATTTCTAAAGGAGTGGTTCGATTGGTTCGAATTTATATGAGGTTTTTTAATTGTACAATCAAAGTTTTGTGAAATCGACCCAGGAGTATTTCAAAATGACAATTTCATCTTCATCGCCTCGAAGTGCACGATTCCAAATCTTCAGATTATTGAATGAAAGCTTTTTTTAGGTATACTTAACATCTCCTTATAGAATCAGAAGCGCTCGAGAAATTCATTTTTCATTTTTAACCCTTAGCTTCGCCCAACCCCATCAATCAAATGGTCAGATTAAGCTACAGTCGTCATCAGAAGTAGGTACGTAGGCCATGGATGCTATCTCAATCTGACGCGCTTGTCCATGCAATAGTTTTTTTTTTACATTTTTGAGAGCCTATAGCTGCTCCCCCCAGCGATGAAAAGGTACATGTTTTTTTTCTTTCCTTCATCTGAGCTTTGCAACCCAATAGGTCTCTATGACGCTCGAGTAAATCCTAATTTAGCATTACTATTATGAACTACGAGATGTCATGTCTCTATGCATATGAAGCTGAAATTTTCAGCTGATGTCAGAATTAAAAGCGTAACTCTTCATGAAAGTGTTTCGTTCACTCTGGTAGGAAAAATATCGTTCGTAACTTATGTGGAAAAGTGATAACTGCGATTTAAAAATCACAATCTTACCAGCGAAGAAACGACGCTCACTGATGAACGCAACCACTACCGCCAGCCAGATAGCTCGATTAATGTCCAGAAGAGTGAGAGAAATAGAATATCTTAACACTGGCCGACCTAAAATGGTCACTCCAAAACGTTGCTAGCTCTTAGACTATCAAGAAGAGAACCTAAAATGGGAGGTATTCGCTATTCGGTCACAAATAGATGGTTGCAATAAAACTCGTTTTAACGACTTTTTCTGTACCTCACCATGATTATTTCGACTATGTGAAAAGAATCATCAAGTTAGAAAAATGCAAAAGAGAAAAAAACCAATTGCAATATAACGTCGGTCCAAACTGAAAGTCACGAATTTGTATAATTGATGCTTGGGAAAAACGCATTTTAAAAATTCAAAATTGCAAAAAATTGAGATTTCATTTTGTTGCATTCAACTACTATATTGAAGAATCTTCAAGAGTATTTCTTCCCTAAATCTGCTTTCATTCGATCAATTTTAAATAATCAAAATAACTTCATCTGTGATAACGACTGTTGAAAAATAACTCGCAATTACAATTCTTGCAACAAAGTTGTGTGTTCACAGAGGAACGTCTGATATTCATGTCCAGGTTATTCTCGAATACCTGGGGGAACGATATTCACGATTTTATATTCTATCGAAAATTGTATTTTACGAGACGAAAAACTCTCCCCATCAGAATGAGCTGCACCATCAATATTGATTATCAAATTACTTTCATTCACTGTTGTTTTAACATAAGGTTGACATTCCTCATTTAATGCTTGGCCTCTATCAAGAACGTTTTCAACATAAGATTGTTTGATTTCAGTCATGCCACCGTTCGTCTACCCAGATTTAGGATGGCCCGTTCTAGCAGGTACCGCCGCCAGTCTACCAGCACCTCCATCGATCCCCACCCTGGCAGATCGGCTCAATTCCTACAGGCAGCACCTAGCGCTGGCGAACGCACAAAGTACGGTTGTAACGCACGCTGCCAACCAAGGAGCCACCACTTCCCTGGTGGAACGCACACGGAACCTGAGGCACTGGCTGAAACAAGCCGGCATCGAAAACAACGGTGAGACCAGCAATCCACAGGCCGACCTGTAAAACTACTATCGATAATTATGTATCCGAATCTAATAGTAGAAACCGTTAGCCGAAAACTACTTGAGAAGTATAGATCGAATCATCATATAAAATATCGGTTTTTCCTATTTACACTAAATTTTATTCTTCCTGTCGTTTGAGTAGTTGGCATGAGAGAGGACCATTCGAAAATATCTGATTATGTGGGGAAGATTGCTACGTAAACAGTCTTTTCTCGCTATTGACAAGATAATCGAAGCTAATTCGGGCTTCGGGAGAGAAATGGTTGAAGGCTTCACGGCTGTATATTATCTCACTAGAGAATAATTCCGAGCTTTTCATCCCATGAGGAATCACCTTCATAATACTATACGCTTAGTTCTTCTCCTTGATCTACAGCACAACATAAGTCAAGCCTTCACGAAGCAAGGGTCATAGACATAGGGTCGGTTTCACAAAACTTTGTTTGTACCGTTAAATTAATTGGAGTCAAAGCGATTCGTTGAAATTTCAAAACGAGTGATTCGATTGGTTCGAATTTGCACAATTAAAGTTTTGTAAAACCGACCCATACCACCCGATTGCCGAAGAGATGGGGCGTTATAAATACTCACCAGAAAATACAGAAGTCCGAAACTATTCTCTAGTAGGTGATGCAAATACAATGATGAAGCAATGAAAGTATTATGAGTGTGAAGGCTGATGCTTGCCGAAAATTTGTAATATAGCGGATAGGGTGATTTAGCCGGCATTTTAAAGAATGTTCCACGGAGTTTCAGGGTATCGTTCTTTCAATGAAGAAAAAATGAATAATAGGTAGCGGAACCTGGAACGGGAGGCATTTAAACATTCCGTACCCGTATTTGGCATCTTGCGCCAATAGCGCTACGCCATTGGTAGACTCGAAACCCTCTCTGTTCTAGCGCGAGTGAAACAAACGTATCTGTATCACCGCGCTAAACCTTGTACGTGTTTATTGTGTTTATCCCCCCAAGTCGTAGTTTTTGCCTATATTAACTGAACACATCATTTGAGAATTCACCTTTTTGATAACACACATTTGAACCTACACATAGGTACATTTAAGAACGAATAGAAAAAACTGTCCGCATTGAAATTCGAAGTTATATTTCTGCAGGAATAAAAATAATGTCGAAAACAAAATCGGATAAATCAAGAGATTTATCCGATTTTCAGAGAAAAAAAATTTAAATATTTCAATAAAACCATATTGGAAATGGTGAAGGATCTGTGGAAGCTTTTGTTTTCTTCAGAATTTTTTATGTTTTTTTTCAAATGTATGCGAAATTTAAAAGACTCTCCTCACCAGACTTTGTGCGATTTAATATGAATACAACTGAAACTTTCCCCACACACTTTCAAAATACACTTCAATAATCAAGTTCAAAGCACACGAAGTCTTCCATTAATGACCCCTATTAATGCTTGATTTTAATGTGTAATTGTCATGGGCAACCGAACATCGAAAATTCAGAAATCTCAAGAATGATTGCATTTCTGGACCGAGTTATAATATTAAGGTGAGATACGTCAATCGTTCCTTTCAATTTAGTTATACTGAATTCATAAATCATGTTTTGAAGAATGAAAAACTTCTTATGTTAGAATTTCTTTGTTTGATTATTTTTGACCGAAGGAGAAATTTTGCAATCCCTTCGTTTATTAATCTAGCGATTAATAATCTCGACTTTTAATAATCTCGCTTCGTTCACACGTTAATAAACTAGTTGATTAAATTACTTTGGTTCGATTATTCCCATTTTCATTCCATCTTTCGATTATTAGGTAGAGATGTTTTCAGTCTGATCTGAAACCCAACAATCCCAACGCACCAAACTAATCAAAATTGTATCCTGAATTTTTCTGGAAAGTAAATTAATTGAATTTTCATGTTCAGAAAACGTACGAAAGGACTATAAGTTCAGTCATCAAACTAACATTGTCAGTTAATTGCTTCAACATTAAATAGTTCTTTTCTAGAACTTGGTACCAAATTTCGATCTCAAAAATATTTCATTTGGATGCTGCAGAATATAAATTACCTATATTATAGTATAGGTAAGTCGAAAAAATCTGTCTGGTAACTATATCTACTGAAAAAACGTCATGTTAGGCTCAGAAAATTCACAATTTGAAATGGCTGAATAAAGCAATCAGTAAGGATTCATTCATTAATTGAAAAAAAAATACCTCTTTCAATTAGCCGATGATATAAGTAATTGCTGAATAATATGATAAATAAAGCTGAACTCTCGTTCATTGTACGTATTATACATTTTGCACTCAAAATGTGATTGGTTTCTCAATTCGTGCTCGTCTGACCAATGGCATAGCGTCTATCAGCGTAAGGTGCCAAATACGGGTATGGAATGTCTAAATGTGAACGGGACCGATGCATTGGATGCGGCAGCGGGCAGATTGCATAAAATGCACCCCAACTCGATGATAATAACAGGATTTCAGGATTATTAGCAGGGAAAAGGATCTCTACCGTTTTTAAGGTTTGATTTCCATCCTCAAAAGTTTCTTATTTTGGTGGTAACTCTATTTAACTTTCGATATGTATTAAATTTCATTTAAAACAGAACATTTCCTTTTACTAAGGGGTATATAAAGAGCACAGAAACTTTAATAAGAAACAAAATGAAGCCAATTTTGAAGGAATGAAAGCAAGTTCAACATTCACATCTCTATGTGAGGGATTTCACAAGAAATCTCATAAAAAAGGAAAGGATAATATGTGTTTTTCGTGATTTCTCGTTAAGATTGTGCGACAAAATTTCGAGGTAAAGAAGGATACTGGCCAGAAATTCGGATTAATAGATTTTATCGAGAAAAATGGAAATAGAATCTATAATTGAAAATCGCAATCTGAGTAGAGAACATCGGGACAGGGACGATTTTCTTGATTTCATTCCGATCAACAAGTTCAGCGAAACGCCGTACGATGAAAAAAATTGTAGTAGCAAAGACAATGAAGGCACCTCAGCATACTATGCAAAATTTAATTCTAAATGCCAGACATAATCGTTCCTTCAGCGTTCAATAAATGCAAGTGATTGGTTGTGCTTACTTTTCTTCGAAGATTAAGAAAACAATGTGTATCTGGTATGCATCTTGCTGGCTAACGGCCGTTTTCAATATCCGATCTATTCATCGAAACGCTTCGAAACTGAGCATTGAAACATTTCGTTAACATCATGCGCACTAGCTATCTACCAACCGTTACGAAGGATAGATCGGATATTGAAAACGGCCGTAAGTAGATACACTAGTATATGTACCTATATTTTTGCTCGGCCTCTGATGGCCTCCTCTGATTGAAAACTCACGAGCCACTGATGTCAGCCAGATGTGTATTTCCTATTGAATAATAGTAGGTATAAGATGGGTTTGACAAAACTTTGATTGCCCGTTGCCCGTCAAGTTGATTAGAGCCACCGAGATTCGTTGAAATTTCAAATAGGGTGATTCGATTGGTTCGAATTCACGTAAATTTTTTGATCGGACAATCAGCCCCCTTTAATCCATCATGTGACAAATTTTCGAACCCGTGAAAATAAGGACTGTATTATCCGAATCTTACACTGGTTTAGGGCTTTAATAATATGAACACAAAAGTAATAATAACTATCTTTATTCACACATCAACTTGCACCGAATCACCTACATCGAATGAATAATATCTTATCCAGGGCCGTCTTTAACCTCTTGGAGGCCCTGGGCACATTAGGATAATGGGGCCCCTACCCACAATACCACATACAAAAATACAAATACAGGGGAATTCCCTACCGCCGAGTAGGTTTATTCACGACACACATAGCCACGGTATGTAAATGCTGTGATGTAATTTAATTATCGAATCGAGAGAATTTTGCCGATTTACGGAATTTCGATACTCGAAAGGGGAAGGGATTTTTTAGCCTGGAATCCCCTGAAATTTCTTGTGGTGGCGTGGGGCGTAAATTCGGCCTCCCTCTATAGATCTATTATTCATGATAAGATTTCTCTGAATTTTTTCAAAGGGAAATTATGACAAAAATGTTATGAAAATAATTTATATATTGAATAACAAAAATTTCTAAACAAAATAATGTAAATTCTGATATAAAAGTAACTAGAAACTTAACCATTTCCAATTGTATACCTTTTTTTTCATATTCTGTATACCTTTTTTAAAATTTCCGAAAAAATTTTTTTTCTTTCTATATTATCGAGATAAATAGATTATATTAATTCGAGGTCGTAGATTATGAATATGTTATTACAATTTCGATACTACCAATATTTTGGAAAATATTCGAAAAATTCTAAAAATTTTTAGAAAAATCGGCCAACTTTGAACAGCAGATATAAAAAAGTATGGATGCTATAGTTTTAGTCTTTCCTCCATATTATAGTACGTTTCTCTGAAAATAAAATAGTGTATTTATCCTTTCTCTACGAGGGATATTTTGGATTTCGTAAATTATTCCGCGAAGGCCCTTTTTTCGGAAAATTCAAATCGTTATAATTTCTACAAAAATCGTTTTATAAAAAAAGTAATTGCATATTCTTAATCTACGCCCTCGAATTAACTAATAACAGGAATTTGGTCGATAAATTCGAAAATCGAATTTTTGGCAATTTTTCCATGGAAAAATTTGCGATTTTTGGCCAAAATTTTTTTTTTTAATTGATCGACCAAATTGAGATTATAAACTAATTCGTGGGCGTAGATCAAGAATATGCTATTCATTTTTTTTTTTAATTTTTTGTAGAAATTATAACGATTTGAATTTTCCAAAAAATAGACCTTTGCGGAAAACGTAACGAAATCTGAAATATCCTTAATAGAAAAAAGGTGAATACACCATTTTATTTTCAAAGAAACGTACCATAATATGGGGAAAAAGACCAGAACTATAGCATCCATACTTTTCTTATATCTGCTCTTCAAACTTTACCGATTTTCCAGAAAAATTTTGGAATTTTTGTAATATTTTCCAAAATATTGGGGTATCGAAATTCCAATTACATATTCGTAATCTACGACCTCGAATTAATATAATCTATTCACTTCATCAATATAGAATGAAAAAAAATTTTTTCGGAATAATTTTCATATTCGGTATACCTTTTTTTAAATTTTCGAAAAAAAATTTTTTTTTTCTTTCTATACTAACGAGATGAATAGATTATATTAATCCGAGGTCACAGATTACGAATATGCAATTACAATTTCGATACCTCCAATATTTTGGAAAATATGAAAAAAATTGTAATTCAGAAACCGTCAGTTGATATTCAGGCATCACTTGTATTTCAGATTAGTCAATTGTATTTCAGAAAACATCAAATGTTATTCAGATTTGTCAATTGAATTTCAGAAAATATCGAATGAAATTCAATGAGTGTTCCGAAATACATTCGATGTTTTCTGGAATTTAATTGACTAATCTGAAATTCAATTGACTCATTCTGAAATTGAAGTGACTAATCTGAAATACACTTGACGGTTTCTGAATTACACTTGGAAATGGTAAGAATTTGAAAAAAAAATTTATAACAAAATTGCATTCACGTTTTTTAATTTTTCTGTGGAAACATATTCATCAACTTGTCGATAACCAAGCTTCTGGCCACTTTTGTCCAAAGTTAAGTAAGCTCAAAAGTATGATAGACGTGTTTGCGACACATTTAAGGAAAGTCCCGAAAAGCTTGACGGTATATTAAAAAACCCTTGAAAACAGGGTAGCACATGAAGTAATTGAGTGATAATTCAACTACTTTCGAATTGATTACTGGAAAACTCATATATTTTTTTATAATTTAGGAGTATTTCTCTATTTTTTAGGAATGATAATTTACCTTCTTTGTATGAGTTTTGTTCATTATATCATGGGAAAAATCTCGCGAACCGCAAGTTCAATAGAATGAAATAATTGGGGCGTCATTTTATGCTTTTAGTTTGACTTGGGGGCCCCTTTGGTGCCGAACCTCCCTGCACCGCGAGTTCTGCGTGGCCCTCTGATAAGTACGCAACTGATTTATTGTCTTGTAGCGCTGTCTGAAATTATGTAGTTAAATGGGGATTTCCTTGGAAGCTTCCCAATGAATACAAGAATGTGATCAACAACCCGATTCGAACAGATGTTTTATGGCTAACCACCCCAACAAATAACACAAACTAATAATTGCTCTTATCTAGTGTATACCAGTATGAATGAGCAAGGGTCATAAAAATTGCAACCTTCGAGAACTTGTTGATAAAAGACTCTGAATTCCAATCCATTTGGAATTATTGTGAATGATCACTTCTGCCTTTTTACCTGAAGGTAATTTTAGTACGCGAAAGGTAATTTCGAAATAAAGAACAGTTGAGGTCTTTTCGAATAAATCAGTTATATAATAATATAGGTGAATTTTCTATGAAATGGGGAATTTCAAATGTTATTGAGGAAATCTTGGATCCTTTCAGTTCGGAACAATTAATCTGAGCGGGGCCCCTATCGATCGCGGGGCCCTGGGCACTTGCCCAAAGTGCCCTAGGCGAAAGAGGGGCCTGGAATTCCTTTTTCTAACTGTTGACATTTATCCTCTACTGCGTTCTATCAGAATGGAGAAAAATATTGATATAAAGAAGATATAGATTCTATCCTCTGTACTTAATTCTCATTATATTGGATGAAAGGGGTTTATCCAACTGAAATTTCTCGATATGTGGCATAGTTCACCTAGCTCATTTTGTTTCAGAATCCTTGGAAAAACTCTCACTTTTCAAGGACGAGCCATATCCTTTTTCAAGGGTTTATCTAATTTACAAGAATTCTCAGTACTTTATCCTCATTTTGATTTGAGATAAAGTCAATTTGGGGCCCTCGACATGGTTTTTTATCCAATATCATGTGGATATTCAGTAACCAATTAACTTTTAGTTCGAAAGGCAATATCCTTCATATTCATTAGTTCATATTATGAAGAAATCTTAATTTTTTGTATTAGACAAGACATTTTGTATTCACTAGATTAATCCTTATTTCAGTAGGCTGCTAAGAAAACCCTTGATATCAAGGTGTCATTGTTAGAAGAACAAGAAATCTTTTGATTATTTAGATAACTTAGAGTTTTCCTTCCAGAAAAATTTCTTTTTTTTCATTTACCTAACTGGAATTTCATTCCTGAATTTGCATTCAATTATTTCGACAGCTGCTTGACAGCTGCTTCCGCTGTTTTAATTAAATTATGAGACAATAAAAGAAATAAAGTGTTCAGTTCGAAAAATATATTTTGAATCAATATAAATTAAACTTTGAAATTAACAACGGTTGAGGTTCATCAGTGGATAAGTGTGGTATATCCAAGAGGACCAGCAATTTTACCATGAGCTGTGGCGTAGCCCAAAGCTGGAGCAACAGACAGGATCGGTGCGGATCTCAGAAGCGCTGGAGAGGCGTAGGTTTGTTGGGCAAGAACTGGAGCGTAGGCTGGTTGAGCTAAGACAGATGAAGAGCGGATGACAGGTTGGGCAATCAACGGGGCTGAACGGATCAAGGGGGCTGCAGATACAACTGGAGCAGCACGTACTGCTGCGACAGCTGGAGCAGCAACTACAGCCTTTGCTACCAGAGGTTCTTTGCGGACGACAGCGTTGAATCCGTTGATTGGGTCGGCTGTGTAGTCAACAGTACGTCTGGTGCCATCAGGGTCTGTCAAGGAGTATTGGCCTTGTACAACGTCTCCACTGCGTGATTCCACTTGGCTCTTTGAGTCCCCAGTCAAAGCGTCTTGGACGTCGTAACCGAATCGGTATTCTGGGTTAGGGTCGTAGGGTTCAGCTCTTGCTACGGCTATCGGTGCTGCTACTTTAGCGATTGCTGGAGCCACTATGGCAGCGGGGGCAGAATATGCCACTGGTGCGCTGATCAAATTGCCAGCATTGGAGTAGGCCAATACGGCGGCGAATACTATGAACTGAAAAAAATTTGAGTATCCCTAGAAATGCGGTTATTCAATCGTGTTAAATACGTACCTTGAATGCCATGTTGATCCGTTGAAGATACCGATGAAACTCTTGATATTCCCAAGGAGTCGAACGTTTTTATACATACGCCTGGTGCACGGAGAATTTGAATCAACTCACATACTGGTTCAGTTGCACCACCGAAACTTTACTCGCTGAATTGCATCATTTGTTCTTCGTTGAATTCGAAGGTTAATTTCGGCGTTCGGATATTCATTATTTTCGACGTTTCGTTTCATTGAATGGAGGTAATAAGTTTTCTGATTAGTGTATCGGTTAATTTGCATCAGCTGCGTTATACCTCAATCGGTGGATTGTAATATCCGTTTCAATATTAAACGAAATTTCGTCCGACTCCCTAGGACTTCCTCAAGAAATTCCCCAGAGTGTTCAAATCCCAAGATTCCATTTGCGAATCGGTAATCAAATAAATCGAGCCGAGCCGTTCCAAATTCAATTTCGCGGGAGCTTTTTCCCCCTCTGATTTTGCATACGTTTTTTTCTCAATAGAAATATAAGTGCCAAGTAAAACATTTATATTTCATGAAAGTAGTACCTATGTCAGAAATATTCAGGAGTTAAAATTTCGTGTAGAAAGGGCCAAATGGCTCGTCATCAGCGAAAACAAATCATAATTAAGATAATTGACCCTTCTTCGATAGAAGTATGCAAAATTCAGGAGTTGAAAAACGATTGCTATATGACTCATACTGTTATTCGATACATCCTCATCAATAGAAAAAAAACAGAAATCATGAAAATAATTTATTAGTTGATATCATAAACATTTTAAGAAAGCAAACAGAAATATACATGAAATTCAAAAAATTAGTGGATCAGAGTGGAATATCCAAGTGGAGACGAAGCGATCTTTCCCAATCCTGAGTAACCAAGAGCTCCAGAATATCCAAGGGCTGAGCCATATGCTGAATATCCTAATGATGGAGAGATAGCTGCTGAATATCCAAGAGATGGTGCATAGCCTGCGGAATAACCAAGAGCTGGAGCATAGGCCGCTGAATATCTGAGGGACGGAGCATAGCTTGCTGCGTATCCAAGAGCAGGTGAAGCCAATCTTGTGGATAAGATCGAGTTTGATCCCAGGAAGGCAGCTGAGCCCAGACCGTATCCGTAAGACCTCAACAGAGGAGATCCAATGGCTGGAGCAGCGTAAGAGCTTAAGACTGGAGCGCTGGCAATAGTCGATCTGAGTAAAGGTGCGGCAGCAATGGCTGGCTGAGGAAGGATGGCAGTTGACCTCAGAGCTGGAAGAATCGGAGAAGCGGCCACTTTAGCGATGGCTGGAGCAGCAACCACAGCCTTGGCTAACAGAGGTTCCTTGCGTACGTTGGCGTTGAATCCGTTGATGGGATCGGCAACATAGTCGACGATGCGTCTGGTACCATCAGGATCGTTGAGAGAGTATTGGCCTCGGACGAAGTCGCCACTGCGTGTTTCGAATTGGTTCTTGGAGTCTCCTGTCAGACCATCTTGGACGTCGTAACCGAATTCGTATTGCGGATTGCCGGCATTGGCGATGGCCAAGGAAGCTACCAAGACGATGAACTGAAAATGAAAGCAGGTTGTAGTAATATTTTTTCAATCATAGGATGAATACATTTAATGAAACAGAATTGAAAATTTCAAGAATAGGAAAGTTTATGCCGATGGCAAATTATATTGTAGGTAAAAATGTACTCACTCTAGAAACCATGTTGATCTGTTTGTGGACTGAACGAAAATCTTGGTTTGAGGAGAGACACAGCGGTTTTTATACGAAATTCAAGTACTTGCTGGGTAGGAAATGAGAAGAATAACTCGTTCGTTTCCATAATAATTTGGTAATATCTACCCCGTAATGTTTTTGTAAAGGTCAGTATATCGATACATTTGTTTTAATTCGGCTTCATCATCTATATTCGCCGAAATTGAACCAGAAATTCAACATTTATCGGATTACAAGTAGTATTACCTGATTTGGGAGCAGAGTATTGACCAGCATCATAAACAAATATTTATATTTATCATGAACAATGATATCAACTCGTTTGAATTTATGTAAAGGTGAGCTGCATAATTTCTTTCTCCGAATATATAGGGTGTAAATTTGTATTGATAAATCACAGAAAAGATCACCGCAAGAGAAAAAAAATTTATGTGAAGGATATTCTAGTATATTGGAGAACAGGAATCTTTGTAATGAATTGACGTGTGTGAAGTCTTTTACAAAACGTAATGTCAATGTAGTCATTCATTTAGGAGTACAAAAAAGCGTCCGGATTTTCAATAACTTTTGTATCTTCACCTGATTCTGAAGAACTATGACTAATCGTCATGTCCTCTTTCTTAGAAAAATATGAATTTGTTCAATTATTTCTATGAGAAATGGGCTAATATAAAAAAAGGTCATTCACTAAGTGGTGTTCGGTGAGCCCTTAAAAATGAGATTATTGCATGGAAGCTCTACAAATGTCTTCGCCATTTGTAGAATAAGGTTTGTTTCCCAATTCAACAAACAATACTTAGAAAAGTCCTCATACTAGCTTTATTCATATTAAGATCTCAAGAAACTTTTAGTGGAACATATTATTTTTTCATGCAACCGTTAGGTTTCGTCTCTAAGTTCCAGTTTCTGTAGTAAAATTGAAAGAGTATTCGGAAAGTACAAATGTATATATGTATACACATGAAGATTAATGCTGGTAATTCAGTGGTATTTTAAGCGGCGATGGGCCTATTCTAACCATTATTCTACATCGCCGAGATGAAAGCCGTAATTCAAATTCAGGATGATTAAATTAATTATACCAATAAACTACCGAAGCATTTCTTGAACCACCGTGAATGAAATTCACAATCCTCCTGGAAATTATAGGAATCACCATTTTCTCATGGAATTTTCAAAATTTAAGACGAATATCTCCCATTATTGATTCATTTTGTTTTCTGCCATATTCGGAAATGAAAGTGAATATTTAATAGAAGAGTTTCATGGTGAGGCAGTCATCTTTTTTTTTCGATTGAGAGTGTTCTCACAATATTGAACTATTGCATTGTGAAGAATAGCATTTTTATTTTCTTAATTATTGAGTAGCATTTTGTCGATTTTTGTAATAATGAAACAATAGATCTTGCATTCGAATATTTAATCAGTCAATAAATTATAATTTTATATACAAGCATAATTCAGTATTCAGTGAAGGAAAGCTGGAGCAGCATAAGCTGAGTGGGCTAACAGGGGAGCAGATTGGGCTAGGATGGGTGCAGAACGGAGGAAAGGACCATAAGAGGTGAGGTTGAGCAAGAAGGGGACCAGAACGGATCAGAGATGGTGCATAGGCTGGTTGGGCTAAAAGAGGTGCGGAGCGGATCAAGGGTTGGGCAATAACTGGAGCAGCACGTACTGCAGCAACAGCTGGAGCAGCTACTACGGCCTTGGCTACCAAAGGTTCTTTACGGACGACAGCGTTGAATCCGTTGATTGGGTCGGCTGTGTAGTCAACAGTACGTCTGGTGCCATCAGGGTCTGTCAAAGAGTATTGGCCTTGTACAACGTCTCCACTGCGTGATTCCACCTGGCTCTTTGAGTCCCCAGTCAAAGCGTCTTGGACATTGTAACCGAATTGGTATTGAGGGTTAGGGTCGTAGGGTTCAGCTCTTGCTACGGCTATCGGTGCTGCTACCTTAGCGATGGTTGGAGTGGCATAGGCGAGTGGAGCAGCTGCCAAAGGAGCTCCAATGATGTTACCAGCGCTGGCGTAAGCCAAAACTGCAGCGAAGACAACAAACTGCAAAAAAAAAAAGAATAAGTTCGAAAAAATATCTAAATACAAGCTAAAGTATCGAAAGACTCACTTTGAAAGCCATGTTTACTTCTTGATTTCACGAATGAGAATCTTGCTTCAGCTCTGTACGACGGGCGTTTTATACATCGCACATACAGCACGCGGTTGCATCAAATGTAACTCGAAACATTACAAATTTTCACCACCCGCTCAGCGAGCTACTCTCGTAAGCTCGTCATATCGCTTCTTTTGAGGTCAACGATCAACCTTGGTCGCGTGCGGTTTTTTTTCGTCGAAAGAATCGCTCTTGTTTTCGTCAGATGTTTCTCTTGACATTTTTCGGTCGGTCGTTGACAATGAGATATCTGGTTTACCGGTAACGCCTGGCTCCAATTTCTCCGATTGAGGATGCTGAAGAGCAACGGGGAAGAATTAACATTTGGAGGAGACATAATGATACTAGATTCATTCGACGTTTCTTGAAATATTTTCTGGCTAAGCTGAGAAGAGAATTCGTTCGTCAATATTTAGTGTTTGTTTTGATTATTCTCCGTCAAACTAATCAATTACCAGTTTTTCAAACTTTGATGTATTCAATGGATTGTAGCATTTGAATATGATTCATGAATAGGTATGAATCTTATAGAGGTGTACTCAACGTGTTCTTCAATTAAACATTGTTTGTAAGGTGGCTCTTGGGGTGATCTGATAACAGTAGTCTCTTTCGCTCAAAAGGCGTAACACGTTCCTTACGTTCTCGATCCAGAATGTATGTGTAACCACTTTGTCCGTAATGGGGTTATACCTCACCCGGGTTATTACAGCCAAGAAATATATAGAACAGGCAACGCTCCTGGAATACCTCCGGTGTTATTATTTCTGCGCAGAATGGACGCTTGTCGGGTTGAGGGCAATTCCGTAACCCGGATCATGAGATGGAGTTATGAAAGGAAAACATGTACACGTCGGGGGAACACGGGGATATTTACGTCGGTCGAAACAATGTCCGGTCCAGGACCCTCGAGAATGTAGCCGCGATAATTGGTCGCAGTTATAGCTGGATGGCTACGTGACCATGATTGCTATTTCGGGGTGGCATAACTTGCGGAGTTCCTGGTAGCATTTCGATGCCGACGTGTTCTTCTATAACATGAATCTTAGTGTTCCTTTTCACTCTCAGAATTTGAACAGTCTAGATATCTAATTTTCTTAGGTCATATGCTATCTCTCGGCGCCAGAGTTTCTTAGTTACTGTATGCTCTCAATTGCGATTCTCTCCTAATATTAATTTTGCCCTAATGCTTCATAGATTTCCAATTCCAAATTTATAATGAGGAAGGTTGTTTGTATTTTATTGAAGGGACAACCAAGTGCTATGTATATGTAAGACTATTTTGATCAGATGAAATTGAAACCAAATGTGTTTCTTTGTAAATAAAGTTTTCAATTTTATTCAACATTTCTACTAACAATATCTAGAATGTTACCTGTAAACAAAGAAGTTCTTATACTATTTTAAATTGAACTAAATATCAAACACTTCTTCCAATATCTAAAAATAAATTCT
Source organism: Hippodamia convergens (assembly GCA_038502775.1). Lineage (NCBI taxonomy): Eukaryota > Metazoa > Arthropoda > Insecta > Coleoptera > Coccinellidae > Hippodamia > Hippodamia convergens. The sequence goes on from CM076607.1 coordinate 6,623,424, forward strand.
TCTCAAACAATACTGAGAATCAGCGTCAGAACAATGACAATGGTTGTCAAACCGAAATTTCTCTTTGATAAGAGATTACAGGAGTCTCATCTCCTTACATATATAATTTCACCAGATATTTTTCTAGAAGATATATACCAATTAGAGATTTCCATTTCTCTACTATTTTTCTAGGAAATTCCTTTTCCCAGAGAGAAAACTATTGAGGTCGCTCTGCTTGGAATGTGTGCATATCTGCAGAGGAGAATTTCAAAACATACAAACCCGTGGACTCAAACCATAAATCGAAATACATTTCAATGCGACAACAGACCGAAGTCGACCAGATACGCGACATTGCAACGAGCGACACAACGATGATTAATGAGCCGTTAACGGATAGCGGAGCGTCAATTAAATGTGGGTCAAGTGAACTAATCGAAAGAATCTGCAACGCTGTGCCTGCACCGATTGATAAATAATTCATTTCATCGGTGTGCGGTGTTGGAAACACCCTGTCCTCGCATCTTCAGTTCGCGTCGATAAATCATTCATGATCCGGCGGATTGCCGGATCCGATCATTTCAAATTCGGTAGCTGTCACCGACGTTAGGTTCGAAACGAATAGAGCATTTCTTTTTTCTTCATTTCATAGCCGTTGTAACATTCAAAATGAAATAATGAATGAAAGGACTGAAGAATACATCAATAACTTGCAAATTTCATTTGATTGTAACAGTAAAATAAAATTGAATCAATAAAAAACTGCGAATAAGAAGATAGAAAATTTAATGAAATAAATAAACATTCACACAATAACGGTATATCCTCAGTGATACACAGAGGAGCTGGTGTAGGCAACGTGAGCTGGGGCAGCATAAGAAACATGAGCTACTGGTGCGGCATAAGCTACTGGAGCGGCGGCAACATGAGCTACTGGAGCAGCATAAGTTACTGGGGCAGCGGCAACATGGGCAACTGGAGCGGCATACGCGACTGGAGCGGCAACTTTGGCAACGGCAACTTTAGCTTGAAGGGCTTGCTTGCTGACGACGGCGTTGAAACCGTTGATTGGATCAGCGGTGTAGTCGACGGTTCTGAGGGTGCCATCGGGGTCCACTAGTGAGTATTGTCCTTTGACGACGTCTCCGTCTCTGGTCTCGTGCTGCGACTTGCTGTCTCCAGTCACACCGTCTTGGACGTTGTAACCGTAGGAGTATTGTGGATGAGGATCGTAGGGTTCCGGTTGAACGGTTTTTACGGCTATGGCTGGGGCGAGCGTCTTGACGACAGGGGCGGCGTAGGAGGTGTACGCCACTGGCGCCGGCAACAAACCGGCGTTAGCTACGGCTGCGAATGCTGCGATGAGAACGAACTTGAAAGCCATTGTGAGAACTGATGCTGAACGAAGGATCGGGTGGAGCATTTATACCGATTTTTTCGGAGCAGATTATGCAACTCTCCCTCCAAAGAGAACGTCCGTGAAAAAATCTAGTTAGATTTTCGATGGAAGGTGGAGTTTTCGCTCCCTAAACGATCTAAATCAAGAGTCGTGTCATTCTAGTTAGCGGTGGTTATTTCGACACAGAGAACCGGCTTCTGGGTCGAGATACTCGACGATTGTTCACGAAAGTTCAAGTTCACAGAACGCGGTCAACAATTATGTGATTATAAATCATTGCCAAGTATGAATAAATTACGGTTGGTGCATTCCTCGGGTATGCCCTCATTGGAATATTCAGATGAGGTGGACAGATTAATTCGATATCTTTCGAATTTGCCAATGAGCTCTTGTTAATCTTGTATAATTATTTTCCAATATCAAGGTGTTTTAGTTATACTTCTTGTAGTAGAAATCGTTACAATGATATCCAGAGTTTTCAAAAGTAAAAGTAAAATCTAAAAAAATTCAAGTTCCAGTAGGTATGCTACTTTCTTATTATCGTATTCATCTCATTCTTCTACACAGAGAAAATTATAAAGATCAAAGAGAACAGACATATACATAGCTGTGCATGTTTCGCACTTCAAAAGGATGTACCTGGCAATACCACCGTTGCGAAAAGTTCTTTTACTCTGTGGTTTTCCCGAACGAATTAATCAAACTAGGTGGAACGCCTATCCAAATTTGAACTAGTCGTTCCAATCCGAATTTCGACATGGATCTTGAAGTTTTGCAGCTGTAATTTACATATTGTCTGCGGAATTAATGGATTAGCGTCCCACGACGGTATTTGTTAAGTTTGCTGATTCGAGTATACGATAAATCAACATGCGTCCCACTTCCAGAGGATAATAATTAAATGAGGCACATTACTCTAGATTTCGCGCACCTGGATCAACCGGCTTGAGTGAATATTGCCCAACGAAACCTGTTTTACAAAGTATATTCTTATACGAAGAATTACTGGTAGATAAGGGGACGATAAGAGGTATTTATTCTTTTCGCCACAATTATGGCTGTGCTGCCTTAAGCCTCATTGACAGACCCCAACACTCACCATAACCTAGGAATACAAGGTTCAAGACTGTTTGAGCAGAGAAAGCAAATGTCAAGAACGATGGTGTTGATATTATTCCTTGTTGGCATCTCAAAAATGCGAATCCTTCCATTGGAGCAAGCAAAATTCGTTAACCAGCAAAAGTGTGAGGCTGAACTTTTGCCTCTGCTTTTACTACCTAAAATCCGCCTTGCTCATGCCCAGTGATCTTTGCTAACCCAATTTACTCAGCATTCGCTTCTAATTAACAGTGGATTAGATTTTTACTATTATCTACAATATTCCAACTGCAAGTTAGATGTAGATTCTCATATATATGTTGAACATGAACACTTAATCGAAAACTGAGCAAATATATGCAGCAACTTCAACCTAATATAAAAAGTACTTTTTATTCTCAGTACAGAAAGTCTGGCTTCTTTGGCATGAAAAAATTTACCATTTGTAGTTTGAAACAATTGAAGAATTTCCTGAAGATCTGAGCTATATATGATGGAGGACAGAGTGATTCATGGCAACGTTCTTTGAAAAAAATATTCATTCGTTTCAAATTTTTTTATTCATATAAATAAATAAATATTTAATACAAAATTCAGTTCGTTTTTTAGTGGTAGATCTTGGCAATAGCTGGAGCAGCTGCGTAGGCAACTGGAGCAGCCGCAACATGAGCTACTGGAGCGGCATAAGCGACTGGAGCGGCAACTTTGGCAACGGCAACTTTAGCTTGCAGGGGTTGCTTGCTCACGACAGCGTTGAAACCGTTGACTGGATCAGCGGTGTAGTCGACTGTTCTGAGGGTGCCATCGGGGTCCACAACCTGGTATTGTCCTTGGACGACGTCTCCGTCTCTGTTCTCGTGCTGGGATTTGCTGTCTCCGGTCAAACCGTCCTTAACGTCGTAACCATAAGAGTATTGTGGGTGAGGGTCGTAGGGTTCTGGTTGAACGGTTTTTGCCACGGCGATGGCTGGAGCCAACGTCTTGACGACAGGGGCGGCGTATGTCAGATGGGCAGCAGGGGCAGCTGCGTAAGCCACTGGGCCAACAGCTGGAAGAAGGCCAGCATTGGCTACAGCGGCGAGAGCGGCAAGGAGGACAAACTGAAAAAAAAAAATTATGGATTAAAACGAAATGATCGAAATTATACTAATCAAGATTCATCAGGAGAGAGAGTGAAAGGAAAATTTAAATCTTCTCCACCCAGGAATTTACAAGCAAAATAAATGAAAATTTTGCACAACAAAAACCCACGAAAGAAAAGAGAAACTGAATTATTGAAATACCAAGTGATGTTTTCTTTAGAAAGGCTACTACATTGTGAAGATCATGGAGTGTTTCAAATGTGTATATGAAGTTTTCACATAATAATATTCATCACCAGAAAATACCTTGAATGCCATTGTCGAAAGTATCGAACTTGCTCGGGTTCTTCGAGAGACTCTGACTCGATGGCAAATTTTGCGATCTTTTATACTGCAGAAGGTTGCGAAATTCGTCTCCTGAGATTATTGTTGCACGAAGGCTCCGCGCCCATACCGAAATTAAGGATAACGAGTGTGGTTCAGGTTTAATTTTATACGAGTCTTTCATTCGACGATTTAAATGGATCGAAGTTAAGTTATCGAACATCGAATAAAGTGTAGGGCAGTGAGAAATGATAGATTTTTGTCATTTCCAGGAAAAGGTGAAAGAATTGATGAATTTAAGATGGTGAAAACCAAATAATTGAATAAAAGGAATGTCTGCTAGAAATGATTGATGAAAATCACATTTATTCAACAAGCATTCCTTTGTGAAGCAATCATTTTCAGAGAGTGGGTGACGGCGTGCAAAAAGAGCGCTTATTAAATAAGTTTCCCCCTGGGATTTCACAAAAAAATATCGGTAAAAAAAGTTCGGCACATCTTTCCGACGACAACGAGAAGAATCCTCCATGCGAGCGATGGAAATCCTCACAAAAATTCCAATTAAATCATGCTTTGACGAAAATAACTTTGAATGATACTTAAGCCGTTCTTTTTTGCGCCCAAAATTCTTTTCTAGGCATGAGGAATTTTAATTTAACGTCTGGTGAATTGAAAAGAGGATCTCAGCATATGGCAGCGGAAATATAATCGGGATAGTTTCAAGGAATACTTCGAAGTGAAAATATTTAGTCTCCAACCGGAATGAATTTCTGTTGTGCGTTGGTTTAACTAGGTACGGCTCTATCTGGGAAAATTGTCTGAAAGGTGATGCTATACGACGATCTGCATACCAAAACGTTTTTCTATATGGAAAAATCTGCACACAGTGCATGTGTTCAAATTTCATACCGTAGCAATTGAAAGCCGCTCCGTATGCATCGCATCGCATCGCATCACATCGCATCACATCGCATAGCGTAGAACGTAGTATGAAAAGAAGTGAAGGACTCGATGCGACTTCGAAGTCCTTGGAATGGCCCAACGTAGTTAACTGATCCCGAACTTCGAGCGTCTACGATCGCAGTTAACAAATTTCGTTACCCCGAAACCGCAAAATATAAAGCCGATCGTTCACCGTAATGGGGCACATCGGAGGCTCCGAGCACGCTCCACCCAGAGGGGCGGGCTGCAACTATGCATTCCTGTAAAATTCAGGGAGCGCCCGAACAAACGGGAGCATTCCGGGGCGGCAGTCCCTTTGATATCTGAATTTTGAACTCGTTGCTAATTTTGTTCGCGTGCCTCGGGTAATTGCGATTAAATTTACAACGTGGGGAGCTCGGGGATCGGACCTAATTTTCCGCTCTTGCGTGTGAGGACGATCTCCGTCCAACGGAATTATTCATGACGTTCGGATCCGGCGAGGAGGTGGGCCTCATGGTGCCCTTCTAGGTCCGTTCCGGATCGTTCGCCCTTTGAATTCGATACCGGAGGTCCTTGTTAGAAATTAATTGGACTTTTTTTCCTTTTCATTTCGTTTTTGTTGATTTTCGAGTGTGCATCATTCTGAATAGTCCTCCATATTGTGATGCTTTGAAAATTGAAGAGATTTTTTTAATTCAACGAATATCTTATTTTCAGGTAAGCCTCCATTTCGTGTCCAAAGAGGTGCAAAGTGTGAGTATACATTATTTTCTCAATGAATTATTGATTATTTCTCGAAAACTATATTTTCATTATTCATATCAATATCATTTATTGAAGAGGAATTTTCGCATATCGAATCACACATTTGCGGATATAAATAAAGCTGTATCGAGTTTCGAAAGAATCGGACATTCAAATCCGTCAATAATCAACTATAATTTCACGAGTTATTTCGGAAAATAACATTCCTAACAATACGATACGAACGATAATTTGAATTATTTAAATAATTAATTATTGGGAATCGCTCAGAGGGCAGCGTATCAACGAATTAAAATGATATTTATGCGCATATTTGAACGAGAGAGTGAAATAAAATTTTGTGGCTAATATCGGACGACCACACACCAGTCAATTTGGAGTAGAATGCCTTTATGTATATTATGGTTGATGATGAAAATTATCAAAGCCACCGACGAACCGAATGAAAATCGGAATTGGCGATAGCTTCGAATTTGGTTATAGGCAAAAATCGTCGATGTCAACCCGAAACAAATCAATGTTTTCATTTTTTTGGCGACAATGAAAGTAATTTTTGATGAATAAATTCAACTAACTACCTATTTGATGTCGAATGCATGTCATGTCAATGAACATGTTTTCAGAATGTTGTGAATACAAACATTAAAGATTTTCTTCATGAAAAATTGAGTCATCTGGATTCAGTTCCTATCATCTATTACACCGGGGCGTGGTAGGATTAACAATGCGATTTCGCCGACCATTTAATTCAAGTCAAGGTCAATAAGCTAGACGGTTGCATAAGAAACATAATTCCCATTGACCGTGTTAGACGAAAGAGAGTTGTCTTGAAGTGAGAGTAACCTGGTTATTCTATGGCTATTCCTTGTACTGAATCTAACAGTGGCGATTGACATGGATGTCATTTTGACAATTCTCGGAATATGTCGTAGTTTTTGGTCCTGAAAAATATTCTGTTTTCTTGTGTTATAAAATGTTTGGTTCATCTATGGGAGATGTTTTCCTTTCATTGGGGTCCCGTAGCGGTCTTCAAACATCTGAAGTGCCGAAAAATCATCACCTGGGAGGTCGTATCCGGTTTGAAAAACCGGAGAGCAAGAATTTGTGGATTTTGAATTTGAATATCGAAGGAATTTTGAAAGACATGTGTGATTACGTCTCCAAATTAGCTGATGAACATGGCATCTAAGTGATTCTTCTGCGAGAAACCCGCACGGCATCAGAAAAAAATCCTCGTGAAAGAGGACAGTTGAAAGGTTATGTACTAATTGATTTTTTACAAGTTTAGCTTGTTATGTTGAAAAATTATCAGTTCGCAATTTCCAACAGATTCGAAAAGGGGAAATTGATGGAGTTTTTTTCATTTCTTTCAAATTTTGTGACATTTCTGTCATAAATATTTATAAACCTCCGAACATTATTTGGCCAAAAAATCTCAATGTCAAATGCATTTCTAAAATGAATTTTGATTTATTCTGAATAATCTGTTTATTTTCTGCTTTTTCTTTTTTGATTTTAGATTAAGAATTGTGAGTCGTTTTGGAAGAATCTGTCTATCCGAGCCCATCGACGGATAACATGAAGATGATCACACTGATGTCTTTCAAGATTTTCCTGATATTTAATATTTTATGTTATTTTCTTACGGGGAGATAGGTTTTTTCGGCTGAGGTTTTTTCCCCTGGCTGTATAGTATCGTATGATACTAGTGATGATATTATCGTATGATTCTATAGTATCATACGAAGAATGTTATGATACCCAGTTCTTTTTTTTTTCACCTCAGGTTAGGTACTTTGTATCAACATTTATTGTATTATTTTAGCTCTCTTTTTCATAAGAATATATATATGGATATACTTGAAGTGCAGACTGAAATTCTTTCGAGTATTTTAGAAAGGTTATGCAGAAATAGGAGAAGAATAATTTTTTCCAGAATTCGCTTTGGTTTTTATTTACACCTTCCAATATTCATGCCCATTGATTTGATTTCCACTCAATGCGGTGACTGTAAGAAGAACAACCTCAAACAAAAGGGTTGATTCACAATGAAGAACAATACGACAAAGGTCCTCTTATCAACTACAATTAATCTAGACACTCATATCGATCAGTAAAGGTAAAAATGAGGGACGACGTTCATAAACCAGCTTTCCGGGACGTGTGCCCTGAGGAAGAGGAGCTGCGCCACAGGATAAGGCATGCTGACGTAAGATGGCACCACAGCTCTGGAATCGGCCAGCTGGGGCTCCACCAGCGCCACCTCTCGGACGATCGGCGACTTACTGACGACGGCGTTGAATCCGCTGACCGAATCCGCGGAATAATCCACCGTCCTCCTGGTGCCGTCTGGATCGTCCAGGGAATACTGGCCGTGGACGACGTCTCCGTCTCTGGCCTCCACGTGACTCTTTGAATCGCCCGTGAGGGGGTCGTGAACTCCGTAGGAGAAGGCGTATTGGGGACGGTGCTCTTTGTCGGATTGCTCGTTCTGCTGAGACCCGGCGATCAGGAGGGTGGCCCATAAAAACGTCGCTAAGAGTGGAAATGAAACCTGCAAAAAATGTGCTTGTTTAGGGAGTTGAATTTTTCATGGGTCTGAGTAGAAAAAGGTCATCAGAGTTTTGAGTTTCTGGTAAAATAGAATCTTATGAACGTATGAGGTAGAACCATTTTACATTTCGTCATATTTCGTCTGTCTCAGTCTTGATCAACTCTCAATGAACGCATTTGGTTCGGTGACAAAAATCCATTGATATTTAGAAGATCAAAGTCTTTCTGATGTTGTCTCTTATCGAGTCATTTGGGCACAAAATACTTCATCCTAATATACCACTTGAAAGGCAATTAGAATAGGAATTAAAATAATTATTGTTCATTTAGCTTGACAGTATTTTCTCGCCAACTTTCATTAAATGATAAATGAGTTATGGTCACACATTAAGTAGTCAAACAAAGAGTTCAGAAGATAATCGACATTTAAATTCACCCTAACGTTATGAATTTACAGTGCACTAAAACTGCTGGATGTCTTTTATATACCTGTCTGTCAGATAGATCGTTGACACAAGTGAAAAATCATGAGCTTTCAAAAACAAACAAACTTCGCGGTGCAAAAGCTCAAAATTTCATTGAATTATTGAATTTGAATCTCTCGTCGACAAATAATTGTATAATAAATAACTCACCATCGTGAACCCCGGGTACACTAAGTCTTCTACCGTTTGAAACCACACTCTAATGTACCGCATATATCGATTTCAACCCTTTTATATAGCGCTCGAAGATTCAATCCGCAATAACTTCATGGTAAAAATCACCATTCCAAAGATGCCCACCTCTGTGGTTTACGCCCACCGTTATACCATATGCCCATCGGCGTAGGGTACGTTGGGAATTTTGCTTTAACGTCGCGATTATTCGCGCAAGCCAATATTTAATTTTCTCCATGATTTGATCTCCATTACCTCCATAGGGTCTGATTTTTAATCAAAAACCATAAACTGAACAACATACCTTCAATTATGTAAGGGCTAATTCATAATGTAAGCATCAAGGGATTGAAAGCCCGGTCGTAATACGATCAAACTGGCCCTAAACATCCAGGTTTCGGCTCATTTATCCCGGATTCCACGGCAGCTATTTGCTCGAGCTAACTAAGTTTTATCATCACGAGTAGAATAACAGACGTTGCAACAGCGAAATTCGAATTAATATTGTGTTGGCAGGTTAGAATGCATCAGAATGAATCGATACCTTATTGAAGGCATCAACAAATTTTTCAAACACGCCCTTGAATTAAAATAGTTTTCTATTATTTTGATACTTTATTGCTTAACCGAATTTGGACATTATCCTTCCTTCAATTGTATTTTGTAGTTTGTATCTATGCTGATGGGAATCTTTATAGAAAAAGAGACTTTCGTGACGAAACTGACTGTTCCCTACGTCACTGGTATTCGCATAGTATAGCAGCGATCATAATTCAACCTAATCGAGAATGTAATGAAGGAGAGACGAAAGACAAATACAAATTACAGGGAAGCAAACACATTTTTCTCGACTTCAGATTGCTTTTCTCATCGGTTGCTTTACATTCATAATTCTTCATTCCGGCCTGTTGATCAAGTATCTCCTGTATCCTCATTGACTCTTGGTTATGTCTAGATGATTAATTCCTATATTCATAGGACCTTTGCTGAACCATTCAATGTAAAAAATTCCTTGAATTATTCTAAGTAGCTTCCTCCAGTTTGGTGTTGATTGTTCATGTAATTTTGGCGAGGTTATCTTCAAGATCTGTCGATAAATCAATGGTAATTCTCCAGAAACGTCTTAAAAATGATCTGTCTTGAAGAGTGCTTAGGTAACCATCTCAATCGTGAGGAACCTCTCTTGAAATCGCGTTAGAAAACAATGAGCTCTGGCTGCCAAAATATCTGGCAGCCCTCCGGGAGCACTCAAACCGGAACGAATCAAAGTGAATCGTTAAGAATCTGGACGCCATGGATATATAAATTTTAAGGTTATGGGGTGTGAACGAGGTAAGCGTAAATCTGAGGTCGGAGGCAGTTACCATTGTTTACGAGCCGCCCCGGGACCGGTGCCTCGGAGAAAAATGTGTAAAATGTTGGATTTATCGCTTCCATCCCGGTTGAGTTGCACACCCCAATCGTACAGAGAGGGAAGGACCTAATTCCAGGTAGGAGTGATATTCAACATCCTGAATTATGTCCTGTTTATGACGCAGACTGGGGCGCTGAGTGCTCGGAATGGGTTTTGTTCTAAGAGGTGCTCCGAGGAAAGTTTGGAAAATTGGATAGTTTCTTGGAGTCTTGCTGATGATATGGTACATCGAAGGATGAATAAAACAAGCTGTACCCACCAATATGGTTATAAGAAGATGGAAGACGAAAAATCTACATGTTGAGGCCTATTCCCTCTTCTGAATATCCTTTGAATAGTTCCTAGAACGCGAGATGAAGGCGTTAAATATCTCGCTACAGTTAGAATAATCGTTACGACGCTAGATAAACATATGGTGCCAGAAGATACTTTAACGACCGTCGTTATTCGCGACTTTGACGATCGTCTATAACTTATCTGCGCCTACGACCGATTGACTCGGACTCTAAAACCGCTTTTATAGTCGGTGACGTATCCCGGTCTAGGCGTCGTTACAAACAACGTTAACGTTGACAGGTAATGTCGAACTAATACGTCTTCGAACATGTTGACGAAGACGTTTACTCCATAAAGTTATCAGCGACGGAATAATGCCGCGGCATAAATTTCAGCGATATAGGGGGTAAATTATATAAGACGGTTGAATCCAGGCAGTGGGCTCTCTAATCACCAAAGTTTCGTGTAACTCGGGATTTACATCGATCGTATGCAGCTTTATCGAGCTCGTTGTATACCAAACAAATTAATGTAAAATTGTCGGGATAAGAATGTTACGAAAGTATTTCGCTTCTATCGGTGCTTCAGTATTTTAGCAATTCCACACAAGTTCGGCAAAAAAAAATCAATAAGTCTCGTTTATTCTTCCTCTCATTCTGATCTTCCTGAGTGGCAATAGTAACCTGACTTCTATTGTGAGGAATCCCATGCAAAGTGCACCGACGTATCCGAAGAAGTGAATGCGAACCTTATTCTCACGAAGAATTCAATTATGTCGAATTGAACTCGTTGAATTTCCATCTCGCTTTATGAATTTCCTTCTCGCAGGAGCTATAGATGGTTCCGTTCTTTTTTTTTTTGTAAAATTCTGAGTCGATATTTCTCCCTCGTTGGAGCTTTCCGTAATACGATGGATTTGTCAAACAAAATCCTTTATTTTCCTTCGGCACACGAACACCATAAATGGGGGATTTGGACAAATCTGCATTGGAAACGGATATTATGGTAGGAAATGGGGGGAACGACGTCGTCGGTGAACAATTTATCGACCAGACAAATGAACGCGAGGAAGAATGGATTCGATGATGAAAATTGGAATGGACCGTAGGTTGCCTTCCTCATCTAGGTGCTATATCAGCTACTCTGAGGTAAAGTGTGTTGAGTCACATTTTTTCAGACATGAACTATTTACAATATTGGATTCACATTAGTAAATTCTAGCGAGTGGAACACATTTTTGACTCCCTAGGTATATCAAGTCGCCAACTAATGGCAGTACAAATTCTTTGAAACAATAATCGAATTGAAAAATCTCTCTTTTGTCTAATTTTGATATTGTGACTTAACACACTTTACCTCTGGGGTGCTGATATAGAATTCCATATTTAGGAAAGATTCTACCCATGAGGCAAGTTTAGAATTACTCAAGTATGATGAAAGATTTTCATCATTATTTTAGAAATGAAAGAGCGTCAATTGCTGATGAACATTTATTGTCCGGTATGCATAAGAAAAACAATTTACAATATATACAACCAAATGGAATATTCTGTTTAGAACGCGGCATAGGTCAAGGGAGCTGCCACCCTCGCTAATCCAGCTGGATAACTCAAGGGTGCGGCAACTGCGTACTGCGCAGGGGCGTAGTAGGGAGAGGCGAAACGGGCCAGAGCCGGACCTGCGACAACAGGAGCTGGAATTCCTGCCACCCTGGCAGCTACAGGAGCCGGAGCCGCGAATCTAGCGGCAGTGACGACTGGAGCGGCTACGGCTGGGGCTGGTGCGGCTACGACAGGTGCTGCCTTAGCTACGACGGCTCCAAGAGGGTATTTGCTGACGACTGCGTTGAAACCGTTGATTGGGTCGGCGGTGTAGTCTACGATACGCCTGGTGCCATCAGGGTCCACCAAGGAGTACTGGCCTTGCACGATGTTACCACTTCTGCTCTCCACCTGGCTCTTGGAGTCTCCGGTTATTGTGTCTTGGACATCGTAGGCGAAGGAGTATTGAGGGTTTGGGTCGAAGGTGTCGTCAGAAAGTTTCGCCACCACTGCTGGTCCGGCTACGGCTACTGGAGCTACGCCCGCTTTGACCACTACGGCTACGGCTGCCAACAGTACAAGCTGAAAAAAGAATGTTCATGTAGTTATCATGAGCAACTTAGAAGGTAGTTATCCGCGTAGACGAAGGACATAAAAAAAAATTGAGGGATATGCTAGAGGGACACCAAAAAAGATAAAAGAATGGACAAATAGAACATTTTTTAGATCACGATGCACTACTAATGCACTTGTCATTGAAAATCCGACACTATCTCCGATTTGAAATTTAAAAACTGGCACCAATTACATAAATCGAGATCTTCTCACTGTAAAATCCCGTCCGAACACAGCACGACACCACATAATTTTTCAAAGCTCCGCAACACCACATGGACACCTACCTTGAATGCCATCGTCACGAATAAATCACCAAGGAACAGCTGAAGATTCACTGATATCGAATATCGGATCGCCGAACGCTTTTATACCGCTGTCTCGAAAGTTTCGTATGATCCATCACACGAGGGCAGAATTTAAATTAATAGGAGTTTGTCAACACCGACGGTTGGGACATTGGTTCGAATGAAAGATTATTCGGCCATACGCGAAACCAATACTTGATTAGGGCGACCGAATGACCAACAAACGTACTTCGAGGTTTTGAGAATTTTGAAATCGACACAGAACTCTTTATTCTTCGAAAACATTCGTGACTTAAAAAGCCAAAAGTGTATCTTTCAGGTCAGATAATTCCAGTTATCGAACGAAGATTCCAAACCTAGTAAAATCTAGCCACCAGAGGCCATAATTTCATCCCCCTCTATTCCCAGGGGGAGTTTCACAGTGTAACTGTCACATTCGGACAATTTTCCTTCTAGGAACGAGCAAAGAAATGGCAGTCATTTATTTTTTTGTCCATGGAAAATCAGTGTTTCAATTTTTTACTCCTTATTCCGACTTATCCCAGGGGTCTACTTAGCTTTGATGCAACCATTCGTCTTGTTGGAAGGACGGCATTTATGTAATCTTGAATATTTCCATTCGAGATATCAGCTATATACAGAGTTCAGTGCCTATGTTTTCATTTTTTCAGTCAATTTGGATGCGTCATTTCCAGAAATATCTTTATAGGTATTTCATATTATGAATATAAATAATGCATCTGGTCACCTTTCCATGTGTTCTTTCTGCCTCAAGAAGATGAAATATTGAAGTCAATAACACGAATGAACCAAATTCAGGAAACTATGATTAATACTTGGGTTATTCTATCCATTCAGGATTAAGCATTTTTTGATTAATTTTCAATGTCGAGAGATCTGAATCGGATCATCTCTCAGACCAGAGTTTGGCTGGGCGCTTTGTCGCCATTTGCAGCTTCTTTTTCGCCCCCAATATCGGACAATATTAATGGATGTATTCATTGCTGTAGGCTGAGAAAGATATATGATTACTTCCGGGATAAATCTTCCGTCCAGCAAAGTGTCAAAAAAACTTTTCATTCCATTTTCTCTGTACCGGAGTGAAATGACTAGTAATCTGTCCAGAGAAAAGAGGATTTCTCTTTTATTTCTTTATGTTCGGTTTTTTGTAGATGATCCTTTGATTCGAGACTACGAGAAACGTTCGCTCTATTCTCTCGAAAGCGAGAAATTAATCTTTTTGGTAGATAAAGTTCACACGCTTCTTTTCCTAATGGCATATATGGGAGGTTGTGTTGAACTTTTTGTGATATTAAGCGTGTGCTAATTTCGGGTGTTTTTCTTCCACGTTCTTTGAAAACTATGGAGCATTAGTTTTCAAAGATCTTCATCGAATATGTAGGTCATAACAAAAATTTTATCGAGAGTTATATACTTCTTATAGAAATATGTCAAGATAAGTTTTGATGATGTTGGTTCTTCAATTCTTATTATATTGAATATTATTTGGGAGAAACTTTGAAGTCAACGATTCTGGTAGAAACTCGATCGATTTGTTGTATTCTATTTTCCTCTGAGATCTTGTCGTCTCTGTAGAGTATAATTAACGACCATGTTATCTTTGTCATCTTCATCTCATCAGGTTAACGTGTCAGAACATTCACCTACCAAACTCCAAGACAACCTTGTATGACAAAGCCCGAAGGATAATAAAAGACGTCTTTCTTCTCATCATCGACAAGCTACCTCACGTTTCGCTTCAGGGCATCATTCAATCGAGTCATAATTCAGATCAGAAGCTGCGTATTCGGATGTTTGTTGGGTCGAACAATAATATCCGTAATATCGTCGGGAAGAACTCGGGTCACGGGAGAAAACTCTCATATTGGATTTTATTATGAGGATGTGGTGAAGGCACTTCATCGTCTGCAGTGTCTTGTTTTCATCCCACACAATGGGATCCGCTTATGTGCACGATGCTTTGAGTTTGAGTTGTTTATTTAGATTTCAATGGATAACTATGAGATCGGTCTCCGATACTAGAGTTCTTTCTATTCGATATTTCGAAGAAAGTTTCATGAGCAAAAGAAGATTTTCAATATAAGCATCTTGTCAATAAGCCTCATTCGAAAACTGCTTTATTTTCATAATCTGTGAGACTTGTATCAGGGGATTTATTCACAACATCGTTGATTCCCAGCAATTAAATAGTGAAATACTGGAGCCTTCGATATCCTGAACTAATTCCATTCCAAAGATAACGGCGGCACTCTAACGCTCTCAGCAGTAGTTTCATCTTATTCTAACGCCGCATCCCCACCATCGAGAACTACCGAATTACCCATCATCAGTCCTCAAACGAATCCTTCCCAAGAACACGATCGGCAATTTCGCTCCCCCCAACTCCTGTTACCCCACTTGAACGTCCCCCCCGGGTGTATTTCCTTCGATTTCGGGGAAGGCGCACTATGTAGATACGTGATGTATGGAGACGCCTCAGTCTATCGCCAGATCTGCTTATGGAGAAGAGAAAGTCAGCGATCTCTGGGTTTATATCCGGCTCTAAAAATGAGTCCTTCCCATATTTGG
Source organism: Hippodamia convergens (assembly GCA_038502775.1). NCBI lineage: Eukaryota > Metazoa > Arthropoda > Insecta > Coleoptera > Coccinellidae > Hippodamia > Hippodamia convergens. Next base: position 6,638,953 of record CM076607.1, read on the forward strand.
TGGTTCCGCATATTCTATTCAGCGCTGTCGACGCATGTTGCGAATGCTGATGACGGTCATGAATTATTGCCGGATATTTGTAGAAACGCAACATTCTTCAGAAACTCAGTTATTCACAAGGCGAGATGATAGATTCGCTCAGACAAGACCTTAAAAAAATAAGATTTTGGCCATCAGATGGTCTGTATTGGCTGCAAGTATCGGCACTTCCTTGCATCCAATGGTGTGAAGTGGTTGATGGAAAAACACTTGCTTTCTAACTAAGTTTTATTTAACATAACTAGATAACACCTTTTTCGGACCATTTCCGAGAAATACGCAGACTGAATGACCAGAAGTGATTACAATGACAATGTTATGTAATTAGTTCATATCTAATGCAATCGTTTGAATTTGCTGTGTTAGCGGAGTCCTCATATTATATTTATTATTGATTTCTCAAGTGGAAGTAGGCTATCAGGGGTCTGAAGTCCATCACAGGTCTACAATAACCTGGAAAGCCGGTCTAACAATAACGTGTTCAAATATTCCCTGGTCTGGTGCATGGTCTGTTTTATTTTCGAGGATCGGAATCGAAATTAAGCACGACATCTGTTTGCTCTGTGCAGTGTCCTATTGGACTCTGGCAAAGGCGCAACTATGAAACTTTGACGACACAATTACGGACTCATTGAGCTGTGCGCTAATCCCCGGACTCAAATCTCGAATGGTTATCACGTCATCGCCAATTTCAACACGGCCATAACGCACAATAAACTAATTCAACAATTTCAATGCGGCCAGATGCAGCGCGCACCCAATTTTCGGCCTCATTGTTTGCTTTAATGCAATGTTTGCTATATATTACAGGAGTCGCAGAATTAAACCGGTATTATTCTATGCGCGATAGAGTCACAGATTCGACGGTCAATGTTCTATGGCCCCCGATAATTTACGGCCAATTGTTGGGGGGTAATAGGTGCGATGCGTCTAGATAAAGTGAATTTGGATTCGGGCGGTACGGCGATTTATTGGAATATTCTTCCGCCCCGCTGCCTTAATGCTGGAATTGATTCCTGATCGCGACTGAAATCGTGCCAAATGGAAAAATTTTAATAGGTTCCGGAGCAACTCCGGGTGATACATTAAGCCATTTCTGTGACGCCGGGATTCAATAGTCTGTCCAAAAGTTCAGAAGTCGAGGGAGATAAATTCGACGATCGTTCCTTATTCAAATAAGACGGAGATATAGACAATGAAAGATTGAGAAAGTTCTTATACACGAAAGAACTATTTCGATAGAATAATTATTTTTGAATGTTCCTACGTTATGCTCTTCCTAAAACAGGAAGGCGTCTCGAGTGAAATCTTTCTCTCATACGAAACACCACACACGAAAGTAATGCAAAATGCATGCTGCAAGCCTCTTGAATAAATCTCTAAGAAAGACGAAACATATACATAATGCAACGCGCGTATTCAACCTCGAATCGATCGGCTTGTATAACTGCCTCATTCGATTTTAAATTTCAAAATTATCCGGTATAATTTTTGGTATTAAACTTCCGATGAATTAACTGTTGATCTATTGATCTATTCAATTTGTTTTTGTGCTTTCAAAGTGACTCTGACCTTAGAAGGGAGAATTCTTCAAAATTGAAACAGACATCTGCGTCCAATAACATTCATCGTGAGATCAATACCCAGAGCGAGCAGATGAAAAATTGGTAACTAACCTCCTGACCCTCAGAATTTCCAGCTCATATTTCAAAGAGATTATCTACTGCTAAGTTATCGATTTTGCGGAGCTTCCCTTGCAGTCTGCTAGGAGTTAGCAGCGGAGGTATAGAGTTCCAACAATGCGAATCGGCGATTAATTACAAAGATAATTACAAGATAAACCGGTTATTATTTTATCGGGCGTAATTGGTGTTGTTTCCTCTGCTCCCGATTGCTTTACTGCGTCTACATCGCAGTAAATAGAGGGACTCGATAAAAGATAAAAACGATAATCGAAGATTTTGTTCCAATCGGATTCACAAGAGTCTAGAACCTTTATTTTCGTATTATTAGCCTAGGATATCTGGTATAAGCATCAGCAACAAATCTTGCGATCTTACTTATGGCAAATCTTCGTTAACGATGAAAATAAAACAGATACGCAAGCTTCACCTACAACCTACACAGCAACAAAAAGTGCTTTTACTCCGAGTGAATTTTCTACCCTCCGACGCAAACGGTTATCTCTCGACTCGGCCGAAACTGAATTATCCCCAACCCTCCCGTTTCCGCCCCCGCAACTCGCCCCCAACGTTGCCGCGAATTTGTTCTGACATTTGTCTCGGACCTCGGAATGACGGGGGCAAAAAATCGTGATCTTTGCCCAGCGCACGTCTCCGGCAAAAGGCCCCAATATCTGTCCACGACGTTCATTTTAGCAGCGAAGACGTTGATTCGTTACCGGGAAGATGTGGAGGAGCTTTCCCCCGGTCATTTCGACGGCAAAACTGACAAATACGCAGGAGTTTTATGTAGGGGATTATCGTCGTCTGGTCGCTCTTTAAGGATGTACATGCTTCAGGCAAATACGGTTGAAAATTTATATAAAACGGCAACAGTTAGCCGCCGAACCCTTCAGATTTAAGTCCATGTGATTATTATTCATTAAGCAGTCGTTTAAAAACATATTTTAGGTTAATTTCCTTCAGAAAATCAGGTAACGCGGTACCTAATCCGCAATAACTCGTCCAGTTTCGTCAGTCTAGCTACCGATACGAAGAAATTACTTTCCCCCGTCTATAATTGGGATGTATTCCGATTGAAAATTCAAGGCGGCCGTCGATTCTGCCAGTCCGATAAAAGTAAGAGTGACCACTCTGAATTGACAATGAGGAGGTCCGCGAGTTATGACGCAAAAAAAAAACTAAAAACGCAGCTCGTACGTAGTCGGTCGCGGGAAGTATGTCAATGTCGTGCGGCGTTCTTGTCAGGGCGTGGTTGATAGTCAACTTGCCTTCGAAAGGATTCCAGAAAAGTCACTACACGCGATTGACGTTTGAAAGAATCTCCTCCTAAGAAAATTGATGATTAATTTCAATGAAATCAAAATTGAACATGTAATGTAGAAGTGAAACACTGCACTGCTGAAGTAGACGAATTTGACAGCGCGTTTAGAAATATCTGTTCGAGATGAAAGAGGGAATCGCTGAGAATTGGGGGAGTTTTTTATCCTCGCGAAAAGCTGGCGAATTTGCGATTCCCGAGGCGACCGAAATGACATCTGAGATGAATTAGTCACGATCTGATTCCCGCTGAATCCATCATGGAGTCGCCCCCCCGACGTCTGCTGACAATAGATACTGTCTGACTGAAAACTTCCCAGTCTAATTTGTCAGGCGGCGGGCGGTTTTTTGATTCATTTCTCGCTTCGATCTTCGAAGAGAAACTGATCGTTTCGATTTCCACAAAAATGTTTCTGCCCTGCTGGAGGGTGACTATTCATTCTTCCTTCCACAGTACATTTCAATTTATATCTGATACTTCATTTCCAAATGTAATCTAGTTCCTATAACTGGTCTCACGTTTTTTTTTAAGGAATGGAAAAGTGGCAGTCGAAATCGATGAGGATAAAAAGCGGACAGTTTCGCGTTGAATTTATAACTTTTCCATATCGGAGGGCCTTTCTGGTAACGCGAGCTGAGAACAGCGGCGGATCCGGGACACATCCGCCCACTAAATCAACGCCCGGGCGTCGGAACCCGGAGCGACAGTGTCGCCATCTCCCGTCGGCATCCGAAACAAAGGCGATAAATTAAGGGGGTGTTAATTCTCTCGCCTTTCGTTTTTCGATCAATTCGTTATCGAGCTGCGGGTCGAAATAGACCCTTTGGGCCGGCTAGCCCAACCCTGGTCGTGAGAGTTTGTCCGATCTCGAGTAAACACTTCTGCTGATGCGGTAAGCTGCAAGTTTCGACAACAGTTTGCGATTAAACTGCGGGCAGCGCCAGACATCCAAACTCTGATGGGTATACTTCGAAATTGCGAATTCCACCGTTTGCAAATTAAAGTTCAAATACTACACTCTCTTAATTGTTTTGCACGCTTTGCGTAATTTGATCCTGAGAACAATTTTTGTGGGATTAAACGAAACATAAATTTTCCAACATCAAGATCAATATATTCAGTCTATATTGAATAATATAGCCTTCAGCTATAGTGAGGGAAACCACTACGTTCCTCTAAATAAACTAATTTGCACATTCATGAAAGATGCCTCCCTGCCGGGTATCCTGTGAAATCAATAAGTTCCTTCGGTCAACAAATTTAACCGTCCGCTGAACTCCGAATTGAAGTGATGTTTCGCTCGGATCCATATTGGGTTACACGTGATAAAGTCCTCATGAAGGTTTCATTTACGCCGTTCGCCACATATTTGCTAATTGTCCGCAGCGGCATCGACTTGAAGAGACTGCAACATTCCTCTCAAAGGAAAATTAATCATTGCAGACTGCCCTCCTTGAATATTTGATACGCCGTGTGACGGGATGACCGAAAACCCATTTCCGCGGAATCGAACGAAAATCAATATTTGCGAAAGGGCTCGTGCAAACATTTTCCGCTCGATCGTGGTTCGAAAAAGGTCGTCATATGTTCCTCTGATTTCGCGGCAATTTATAAACCTGTACCAGCATGAAACGAGGTATTCTATTGTTTCCAGAGAATGTTAGGGCCCTCAGGGGACGTACATTGTTTCGATGATTTTCCAGAGGCAACTGATTTATCTTCCTGTCAAATTCAGGCCGTGATAAATATTTAGTATGAAGTTGTTAATCGTCGCACTCGAGTCAGCCGGTTCTGGGAATTTTTTCCCAGATGTGAAGCCTCTTAGGACCTTTTAGTGGTGATCTATGAGTCAGGTTTTTGATAGATCACCTGATCTACTATTATCAGTGTAGTGGCTTCAAGATAACTGATCCCAGTTGAAATCCGAGAATATCAATCAAAGTTTTCATAAAAAAGACATCAAAGAGTACATGCCGCCACTGGTTCGAGCGTAAATTGAAGAAGCCCCGAATCTTCGAGGTTACAATCATCCCCGACTCGCATAATTTTTAATTTCCCCAGATCTCCAAACATTATTTCATGCAATACCGAATCTTCAAAGGGCCTCCGAGCGACATTCGGTGGGAATCTTCTGGAATCCAATCTCAAAGGACGAACTCATAACTCTCCCCTCCCGTACCGCCTCCATCTGGAGCTCGAAAAAACCACAAACGAGACGGGACCGTTACTGTTTACAATAATGGGCGAAACAGCCAAAACCGAAACTCTGGAACGAGAAGGGCTTTGTTAATTCCTTCCAGACTTTGCAGGCTCGGACCTCGACAGTTCGAATTTTAAAGCATCGCCTCGAGCAAACCTCAAATTCCATTCGATAAATTTGTTGCCAATCCACCACTCTATTGCAGGACTTCACCTACACACAGCGCGTCAAAAAATCAACGAGCCTAATTCGGACCAACTGTATACTGCCTCGGAAAAAATCTCTCCACAGCCAATCAATTTTTTATAGGTCAATGGGATTTTACTCAGGTTCCGTGGTTCGCGAGAGGCCATTATTCCGACGAATTGATTGCCTTCGGGAGTGTCAATAAATTTATTCTCGCCGCCATAACTTCAGAAGGTTCGGGAACGCTCTCATTCCCTCGAATACTCTGGCAAAGTTGTCTCGGATAGCGTATGATGTTACATTAAAATTTGATTGGACAGAACAAGGTTGAAGTTGCATAATATGGCGAACGACGTTATGTGGAATAAAGCGTGCCATATTACGACATAATATTCTGGATCGTCATTTGATTATCCTGCTGCGATTGTAATCATTATGGAGGCAACAGTTTACGGCTTATTCACAAAGTGATTTCTCCATTAGTATTTCCATTTCCATTCTTGGAAATGACGATAAAGCCATTACTGCTTAATTGGTTCGTTCCCCTTTGCCGTCACTCGGAGAAACTGGCGAACTCATGGGAACTGTTTTCGTACAAAAAAAGTGCAGTCAAATTCTCTTCACCCCATCGATCTTTATCGGACAGCTTCGAGTAATTCTCTAATTTCTTTTCGTCTTCCAAACAGAAGGCTCAATTAAACATCTGGTTGAAATTTCACCGCCCCAAAGGCACCCTTTTCCCCGCAAACTCAACCTTAATCACTGCTCGCGATATGGCAATAATGGACCTGCTGGACCGTTAACTGATCTTTTTACGGCTGGGCGGCAGGCCCAGGACTGGGGGCGAAAACCTAATGTTTGACTGAATAAATCTCAATGCAAAAATCGCTACATCCGCACATAAACGTTTTATCCTGAGAGGTCTGACATGAATCACCGTGGAATTTGTTTTCGCGGCAGAACGCAAAAACCGGAAGAGAAGTGGCAGGTTCGGACTTGCCAAAAAACTCGAGCTTGCTTCTCCATAAAAACGCAACTACATCCTTTGCGAGGAACAAATTTTTTCCAAGCTCTCAGTCAACTAGACGAAAATTACTTCGACTTTAACTGTAGGTATAAATTATTCGATTCTCATTGTAATTTTGGCTCTGTCGCAAAGTTTGCCTGAGTTATAGTTGAAAGTTTCGAAACGTTGGACGAAATCCACTCTCTGCCGAGATTGTTTATTCAGATTTGATTTGTCCTGTCTTCACCGAGATGTAATCAACTCTGAATTATTTCATAACGAGAAAAGTTTCATTCGTCCGTTTCCATGAGATTTACTTCACTTCCCCTTCGTATGCAGCATTTCATTTGCAACTGGACATCTTGTGGTCTAATTTGAAGAACCAAATGCGAATTGCAGAATTCGATTGAATTGAGTTTGGTTTTTAATATAAATTGAAGTTGGTCCAAATAAAAATGGACTTGTTGGAGTGACGTACTCGAGAGTCAAAACTACCCTCCTAGGCATAAACACGAAAACACGTACAGCTTTCATTTCTAGGACTGAACGTTGGCAAACTCAGCTCCATACCTACGTAATTAGAGAACTTTCCGGCCCTAATTCAACCAGACTCCGAGATCCTCCTACCCCCATGCCCCACCTCAAACAACAAGGACAATATTAATTTCAATGCGCTCTATCAGCGGCACTGTTATAGTTTGCTCGCAAGAAACAAAGACTGCGAAACTTTCGATTAAAACAAACACGAAATCTGCGCCCGACATGAATTACCCGAATTCTGATTAGCCTCTGCGGCGGAGGCAAAACGAGTCCTAGGACGAAATCTCTTGTTCCGTCCATGTTTCGCGAAGGAGTCTGTCCATTGTGCTCGGATTTGGGAGTGTTTTATGAGGTCAAAGGTTGGATTATTGTTGCTTGTAGTTTTTGGACGTGCTTTATGATAGGGATCTAATGAAACAACCCCCCCCTTCGTACCGGAACAATCCAGAGGCGTAGCGTCAGGTCGACCATGTAATAACGTTTGTCTTGATTCAGGGTGTTCAAGACTGGAAAAGTCCTGTTTCCCTTGCGGAGTGAATTATAAAGATGAAGAGCGAAGCAAATACATGAGGGGAATAGTAGATTTCAGAAATAATTGTGGTACAGATGATGGACATAAATCTTTGTTCAAGTTGTCTGTCTTAATTAAATTAACCTAGGTTCTTGCCATTATATTTTTTTCTGATTAATGTCTTTGGAGCTCACAACAAGGGTAGTATTAATTCCAAATGTTGAATTCCTTTCGACAAAACTTAGCAAGCTTGAAGTAAGGCAACGTTAAGCCAAGAGAAATATAGGATAGAAATGTAAATTCATATTACCCAGTCTAGAAATAGTCAAGAATAAGATGTTTTTCCGATTACTGTAATATGTAAGACGAACGGATAAACTGTAATGAAAATTCACCACAAGCACTCGAATTTCCATAGCGTACCTACTTTTCGCGCTATTTCATGAGGAAATACCTTAATACATCATATTTATAGGGGAATTGCCTGCAATCGTCCGCAGTTCTCCTCTTCAAATAAATTACGATTCCAAATGATCAAACGGGGAACAAGTCGAGTCGGAGGGAAATTCTGCGCTCTCCTCAATTTCTCCCATAATTTTCCGAATGTTTGCTGAATATAAATCGTTGAGACGTGGATGGCGAATTAATTAGACCCTATTTCCTTTTACAGGGTGGAACCACGAATTCCAACAGCCTGCGTAGCGTCGAAGTACAATCCATTAGCAGAGAGAACTTGTCCTACATCCAGCAGGTGAGTTTATATCCAATACCTCACAGCATTGGGAAAATTCAACCAATATCAATATCGAAAAATTGTTCAGTTAAGCAGATTTCAGTTTTCTCGATTTCTCAGATTTTTTCGTCACCGTAATGACTGCTAAAAGTTAAAAATTGTAAGCACATGAGTTTCTCAATGTATTCTTTCTGTTTCATATTTAACAATATGATGTTCTTATGCGAAAACGAAAATTCGGAACATATCCTCGGTATCAAGCGGAATTAGCAAGGAAAATTGTAACTCCTTGCGAAATCTCTACCACTTTTTGCATCCAATCTCCGTCTAATCTAATTAAAAAAAAAGCACGGAGGGGGCCCTAATTCAATTAGTCCCGTCTAAATTATACCAATTCAACTCGAGGAAATCCCGTGAATCGATAACTACGCCGAGCTTGTGCGACTTCTCGGCAGGTGGCAGCACCGAACGGGAGAGAGTTTCCCGGCTTTAGATATCTAGAGGCAACCCCGAGTGGATCGCAGGAAAATTCGTTAGTCTGGCATTTTCCCGACAGATGGCAGAGCCCGGAGATTTTCCACGGTTACCGATTCCTGTAACCGAATGAGGGAAAACTGGTAGTTTCCTGCAACGATAGATCGGAACTGCATTTTCGTTTCTGAAACTTTTTCACCTGGTAGAAAAATTTTTTTCAAAGGAAAACACGTAACTCTTCAACTTGATAACTCTCATCTTATAAAAGTTCCTCGATTCAATATCAGAGCTTGCTTCTCTTTGTAACAGACTGTTATAGGGACCCTAATAATTAAATCAGTTTCCTTAGTCAAATCAATATTTTCAAGTTTTGAAGAAAAACCAGTATATGAATTTTCTCATACTTAAATACAGGGCACTGAGAGCGAAACTGTCACACATGTTTTCCTTCAGTTTCAATACAGATTCTGCGCTTAATTGGGATGTTTTCTTGACTATCTTCTTCCGGCAAAGGTTTACTCTTTTCTTTTCTATGATATTCTCATCAGATTTTTTCTGGCAAGGACCACTTCAACCAATTTCCCGCCATCCAGATGGGCCAATGGGATCGCGTAGTCCGGGAACGTCGCCATTGGCAACGGGAGATTACGTGCGGCGCTCAAACGACGCCAGACGTCGACGCCCGCCGGCGTCGTAGTGTTGCTCGGTGACTAACCTGGTCCGCCGGGCTTCTCAAGACGTGCACCGTTTGTTTACCGTAACACGCGAACCGGGAACCAGAAATTTTTTTTCCGAAGAGTGGTGCTCCGGAAGGTTTGATTTGGTTTGGGGTTTTTATGAGGATTAAGGCAATCGAATGGTCATCTAATGATTTTTTTCATATTTTTATAACTTTCAATTTCATTCCACAAAAGACAGAAATATTGATAAATCTTCTTGAGCTAACGGTTTCTCAAAATTAATTATTACTCTTTTCACTTGTTGCTTCTTTTGTATCTCCTTTATGTTTCTTACTATTCGAACTCGAGATTTTCATGAATTAATAAGAACCTACATTCTTCATTTACTTATAATTCATAATAATCGATTATTTTTCAAAATGTCCTTACTTTTCAAGTTTTCAAGTAGCGTCAGTTAATCGCCTCAAGAAAGTTTTTTTCAGAGCCGCATATATTTTCTTATATTCTTGATCGTTATTTAATTTTGGTGGCATCAGATAGTTTCTTCGTGAATAATATTAATGGTAAAAATTTAATGTCAAAATATTTCTCTATTTTTGATACCTTCGACAGATTGATGAAAAATTAATATTGAAAAGGTATTGAGAAAAGATGCATCTATTCAGAAGAGGATAATTTTAGAACTCATTTATGACGTTCCTAGGATGCGAAGAAAGTTCAAGATCGTAAATTCGAGAAAAACCTACCCAAGCAAAAAATCTACGGATTTACACGCGTGAAAAATCTGCGAAACGCTATAATTCGCTAATAATGGAAAGGGGATGAGTAGATCCTCTCCAAAGAGTATGTCTCGCTTGGTTAGCTGGCCGGTTGAAGGGCCCTCGAGAACGCTGCAAGGAAAGCATGAAACTGATTCAGGCACATTTTTTTGCTTGCACAAAGGTACGGCACTCGAGCGGACTTTTCGACATGCCGGAATCCGAAACGGGTTATCAGGAATCGGATCTTAGCAACTCTTGCGTTTCGCGTTTCGGATCGATTCTGTCGGAGGGCGAAATTGGAAAGCGGGCAGGACAACTGGCAAACCGTGCAGGGATATATTCAGAAAACTTCTGAAGAACCACTGTCGACTAACTTTCAATTCGGGTTAGAAAGGCACCCAGGGACTGGGTCTTTTCGAGTTGAAATAATTGGAGATTACGTATGCCGTTTCATTGAATCGACTGATCAAGTAATGGAATCACAAGATTTATTCTCAGAGAAATGGGGATTTTAGAAATTTTCACAAAACTTTCCTGAAGAATGTCAATTTCCTTAGGGGCTGATTAATTAGTTGCAAATCGTGAGGGGACAAGTTTGTCAATTCTTTCCATACGCATAACAACAATGTCAACTTTTTTTTCTTTCTAGACAAAAGTTTTATACGGGTTTCAGTAGAAACCATTCGAAATTTTCAAATTCTTCTGATTCTCCATGCGAAATGCCAGAAAAAATTCTAGGAATATTGCGTAACCATCGAATTAAATGATGTCAATATCACTCGACAACACATTCCTGTTTTTTAACGCCATGTTCCATAGACCATCACGTAGCTCAGGACCCGCATTCAATACGCTCATAATGAAATTGATCTGCCATTATCAGAGGAAATCATAGCTCAAGATCGAAGGTGAAGAGAGAGAGACAGCGCGACGGTCGAACATAAGATTGCTCTAAGTTTATAACTGCCGGCAGTTGCGAAGTTAGATCGCCGAATAATATGATAGATTGGGTGTCAATCGTTCGTCATTCGCGGAGGAGATTCTCCAATTACATGTACGGGGTTCCTCACAAGATCCGAAAAAAGAGACTGTCGAAGAAAACGCCTCCTGGTACCAGGGAAAGCTCGAATCGCAACGACCCTAAATGCACCTGCTGTTGGTCAGATGGACTGCAGGTAAGAATCGATACTTCGCAGGAAGTTCCTGCTGGGTTACTTGCAGGAAATCCATAAATTCTTCTTGAATAAAATAACGCCGGTTTATCGAATTGTTCACGAGGAAACCATTGCTTCTTGAATAAAACAAGAGCAGAAGCACAAATTCCTATTCCTATTTCTTCCATATCTGCATAGATGCGGTTCTAATTTACTCAAATCATCATGTTGGCTCTATCCATTAAGAGATTGACTCCTTGTAGAAACAACGCAGTTTTTTCTTTATCTCCTGTTGGATCTAAATTTTGGGTATTTTTTTCAGTCTCGATATGCCGAAGAAGAAATGCCACCCCCTCCGTCACCCCCAACGTTGCGCGAAATCACAAAAATCGATGGATTATCGAGACAGGGTTCACTTGAAAGAGCGATCAATAGGAGAGCATCGGTGGAAAGAGAGCCTACGCCTGCCAAGGAAAATCACAAGTTGGTAAGTGAAACTTGCTCGATTTTTTGAGAATTGACATCAGTATACGAGGTCCATGAAACATCTCCATTTAATCGTACAAAATATTCTACATTTTTTACGTGAATGTTACAATTCAGACGATCTCAGAAGGCGTAACACGACAGCATAAATCATCAGCTATTTCAATCGAATTTCATCACATATCAACTGTCTTGTGCAGAATTAACGGAAAACAAACTTAATTTCGGAAATTTATGTCTTCTCTAAATCGTTCTAAATATTTACCTAGTTTTCGTGGAAACATTTAACTACAAATAGAGCTTAACGAATGTTTGTTTCCTCTCTAAATCGCAGCTAAACTTTAATGACTGCGCTCGTGAAATTAAACATGAACTCGTTCGGCAGGAAACGGTCTTTCGCATCAGGTAAAATTAGAATCTATGGAAAAAATTTCGTTATGGAGCCGAATCTCGACAAATCTACCGGATATCTCCGAGCGCATTGAATGAACGCGGTTATTTCTGATAATCTTTGTTGTAACCGGAATTGTTATATATATAGCAACATTAAATATAACTCCTACATTCCGAAAACTCGAACGAATGCAGGTAACTGACACCTTTCGGAGGAATCGATTATTTCTTTCCAAAAATAGGCCGATTTTCTCATCAGATATGCAGAATGAGCTCCTATTCCAACACGAATGCAAAATTCGAAAAGCATGAGTGTTGGATTTGCCTTCTGCAACGACTATTAGACGATATTTTCTCTATTTCAGTCAAGTTTTGTGAAATACTCTCGAAATTCAAAGAAAAATTTAGATTAGTGACTTTTGTGTATTGTATCTTGGCAGTTGGTGTGACTTACGAAATTTGACAGATCACGGAATTTCAATTGATTTGATTTGAAAATTTGAGGATCCGAGGTCAGTACTGACAACCACAAAACGAAAAATATAACTGAAAACAATGTTGGTGCTGTAATGAACTCATTACGATACAGAAATAGAGAACAGGATATTACAGTATTATCAAGAGAGGAACAGTGATGGGAAAATTAAGATTGACCTCTGGCAGGGTAATCTGTATACTTCAATATATCTGTTGTATTTGAAACTTCTCGTGCTACAATTTTTTCAGCTCTATTGACGATTCATAATGATAGGATATTTTGAATTGCTCTGCAGAATTGTCACAACTAACACTGAAATTCACCTCATTCTGTATTGAAAAAAGGTCCTTCGACTGCAATTGAAGAACACTCGGGTCTTTATTTTAAAAATCTCTAGAGCAAATGAAGAATTAGTAAGCGGAGTCCTCGAGGAAATTGGAAAGGTGATACTGCCCCCGAGGAATCCGGCAGAACGGATGCTGCACCGGCAATCCTTCAAAGTTAATCTTCCGGTGCAAGTCTCTGGATCCTTAACCGCTCCCAACGTTTTCGGCCGTGCTCCGGCCGCCCCCGTGCGGGCGGACGGAGGTTGCGCGACCGGCGGCCTTCGTAAAGGTCCGCGCCGCGACGCCAGCGGGGTAGTTGGGGTAGCATCCGTCGCGACGGCGGTGGCGGTGTGATTCGCCCCGAACAGGCCTCGCTGCGTCGCGCGCGTCCCATTGTGCGGTGCAAAAGGAAATAGGAGCGCGCACGCGCGTTTACCGAATCTGACAGGTTGGGGTAGAAGCTGTTGACCTTCATCCTGGCGTCCCGACAGGACGACACACTTTTTCTGGCCCGATTTCGGAGTCGGGAAGTGAAGGAGCTTTCAAGGATTTTAACTAGCCATCCTCTACTTTAAGAGGCGTGCGTCAGGTATTTTGATGTACTAATTCGAGATTCCATTTTCTAGTGTTCAGTATCAAAGCATATTGCTCAATGTTTCATTGCTCTGTTTTCTCTGGAAATTAGCCTGAGGATGTGCAGATGGGTTTGTTTCAAAGCGTTCCATCGATTCTGTAGAAAATGCAATATTATCAAAACCAGTTCCTATTGTCTGCAGAAGATTATCAAAAGATAACCTCAATTTTGGTTGGAAGATTCTAAAATAGTGACTTGCCACTGGATGCTTCTTTTTATTTCTTTCCGATTCGAAAGTTTCTTATAACATTCTTAATCCTTTTTCCTGAAAACTTAATATGGGTTTTCTCTCCCAGTCTCTGAAACAAGAAAAAATCAGAAAAAATTCTTCAATAATATAAGAAAGGTCCCTGCGTAAAAAATTGAGCACTAATTTGTCAGGGGTCAAAACTTTACGAGAAGAAATTGGATTGACATTTTGTCAATCTAAAAATAAAAAAAAATGTCACGATTCTACAAAGTTCCATGAAAATCAGTTATTGTCTGACGAAGGAGTCTGATTTAAACTCCGAAAAGTTACGCTTAAGATTTCAAAGTGTTTTCATTTTCTTTCTGTTCATTGTTTAGCAACAATTTCTTGTCGTTAAGTTTTGACCCCTGACAAATTAGTGCTCAAATTTTTACGCAGAGGCCTTTCTTATATTATTAAAAAAAAATTCTAATTCTTTCTTGTTTCAGAGACTGGGAGAGAAAACCCATATTCAGTTTTCAGGAAAATGCAGAGACCTCTCAGAAAATATTTCAATAGATATTCTTAATCCTTGCATGTTGTCATATAATTCAGATTACAAAGGAGTTCGCAAGAATGTAACATTCAAATTCGGAAAAACAAAATTTCACATCTTCATGTTGCCTTTCGACAATAATTTTCAAAAGGCCATAATCGAAACATCTCAATATAAATTTTCCTGCTGTTTCGGGCTCATAAAAATGTCATCGTACAATATTTCAATTTGAAGCGGTTCATTCCAAAAATTTAATTACGCTTACAAAAAAGTGGCGATGCTGAAGAACGTTTAAACAGATTTACTTTTTGTGAAAATCCAAATCAACATTCCCTAGTGAATGATTTCCAAAACAACCGTTAACATCCTGACTAGATTAATCTCATTTCAATTTATAATTTAATCGTATACTCCTCCTCGAATCCAGAATGAGTCGGGATAGAGAACAAAATGAGTAGGACTAGAACTCCAGTTGGTAGTAAATTGGATGTTTATTTCCAATGCAGTGGTTCCAATTTACCAAATTGCTTGGACCATAACATGGCCGAGAACCATCGAGTAGATAAAAGAATAAATCTTTCCTAAGGGAATAAATACAATAAAACTTAATTAATCTACTTTGTTGATATACGTGATTCTTGAAGCTGTTTCAAGTACATTATTCCTCCCACACGTGTCATCAGTTAAGAGGATGCGATTAGGTACGCCGTGTTCAAAATTTTCTTGTTGAAAAATCAATCAGCCTCGCACTCTGGATCTGAGCCAATGCTTCGCTGGTCTTCCGTGTCAAGTTCGAACGGCTTCTCGAACATCTCTGATAATATGTCAGAAACGGACTGGGTGAGGCATGAAGAACTCGAAACATTTAGACAGCCGATTCGACAGCTGACAGTTGTACATTCTTCTATTTCTCTGGTACCATGAGAAACTTCTTTGAGCTCATGAAGAATTAAGAATTAAGAAAACATTTCAGTAATTGGAAGTTTTTCATTACATATTGCAGTGACTTCAGTAGTTCGTATACTGAATAACGAAAAATAAGAAATAGATACACTCTCCTTGGATTACCGAAGAATATTTCAAAGCAGCGAAAGGAAATGCTGAAAGGAAATTTTGGAGTACGGCACTGTCCTCAAAGTTCTTATCGAAGTAAGGGTTGTTTCGCTACTCGATTTCTGGGGAGGCTGCATTTTTGAAGTGCAAACGACGATACCCTATATTTTCCGAAGTATACCTTGAATATTCGATGGATTAAAAGTTGGCGTTGGGAAAAATACACTATACAAAAACAACCCTTCTGAAAAAGACTCATTTCGATATGGGAGAACCAACACAATCCTCTTTCCCTCAAGATGACCTTGTGAAATTATATGGAAAATATATTCCCGATCGATACAGTAAACCTTATATTTATTAATACTGGCATATGTATCACAATCAACTCATCTACTGCAAGAAACAACAATCTCCTGAATTGAACAGAACCTTCTGATGTAATGTATTGTACATTACCATTAACACTTCAGCAAATGTTGAGTTTGTGGAAAGGCAACAATGACGTTAAAAGGACAATTAATTTGGTATATTCAAATTCTCAGAAACATCTTCTGGATCTGATCATCAAACATTCCATATCATGTTTGGGAATCACCTTTTTTATTTCGTATTTTATACTTTTCTTATTCCATACGAATATTTTCAATGGTTTCATATGTTTTCGTTCAGCTAATTGAGACTTGAGCTATCACCGCGGATCATATTCCACATCCATCTTCCTCAGAGATGAAGTTCTTTCCGCAATTTTTCAACATAACGAAATTAAAATTTTTTCGAGGACAATTTCATTGAAACGTCGGACCGCGAAAAAGCTATCATCGATCAGACCGGACATAATGGATTAGGTAGTTCCCGGTTTCCGCATTGGAAACGCGGAAATTGTGTGAACCGCAAAACCGACTTAATTTCGAGATCAATAGCTAACAACGCGGGACATGTGACGTGCCGCCCTCTAGCGGTTGGGACGCCAAACTTTCCAATCGTGTTGAGTGAGGCGTGGGAATTTTCGCTAGATGTCGCGTCGCACGATGAACTTGTGTGAATTCGGGAACGAAGTGTAGGTGGCGATAGTGGTATCTGATGGCTGTCACGTTCGATAATGTGTTCTCTTTGCCCAAGGAAGAGAATACCACAGAGGACGGTGAGATTCGACTCGTACGTGGACACCTTTTCTCTCTCAGATATAAAGGTGAGTAATATCGTGTGACTGTTGAAACTGTTATGAGAATTGAAGACAAGAAGCCTGATGAATGAAAGTTTTTGTCCCTAATGGTCGCTCATATGTGGGGAATTTAGATTCACAGTTATCTTCGATCCAGTTTTATCAGGTTGATCAGCGACACTATCCTGTCGAAAGGATGATGAATGAAAATTCGAAATGCGGACTACTGAGAGACCGTTTCGAAAATCGTCAGGATCGAAAAAAGGGGACCAAAAGAAGCGGGGTATCGATTCGTCTTCAGGAAATGTTAAATCGGATAGTCGTCGTTTTCTCACGGGTCTCATCTCTCCCCGATATCGGATATTGGCCCTCCTGTTCCAGCCATTTTTTGCGCATTAGTCGCCTTATTCCAGTTCCGTCGGACTAGAAACTAATTAAATTACTTAATCCAATTAATTCCGCCGTTTTCGCAAAGTTCGGGTAGCTTTTTACGAGAGTAAGTTTTTTGTAATCAAACCTAGTAAGTGCATAAGAAGCCTAATTCGGTAAACTTCGGGAAAGTTAATTTATAATTTATTCTGGAGAATGGACAAGGCTAATACATGCCGGCTCTGACGATGACAAGTCGCTGTAATCGCACACGAGTGCTTGTTGACCGATAAATTATACTCGGTATCTTCTGTTGGGAAAACATCGGATTTAAAGAAAACTCAACAGGCAGATGAGATAAAAACGTGAAAGAGGAAACCAGGAGATATGCAACTAAGATGATGATGGGATAACATTAGGACTTGGTATATTTGAATAGATTCCAAACAATTTGAAACTCCACTTTTTTCGCTCCACTGATTCCGCACAGGATCATTCCTCGAAAAGTCAAAACAAAATGAGAAATAACTCGCATCTCCCTCTCATTTAATCAACGAACAACGGTAAAGTTCCAGCTTGAACTGTTATAGTAACTTTAAATCCGCCGTAACTCATACAACCACGAAATGAACGTAGGAGGTTAAAACGCCCGGGTTACTCATTAGGTATGATAGATAGAGAGAGGGATGGATGCCGCAATTTTTCCGGTGATGCAATTCGAAACGAACAACAGAAAAGCGTAAGAGAACAACGGGCAATTCCAGAACATGGAGTCGTGAAGTTAACTGCATCGGAGAAATACGCCATCGTCCTGGCCTCAAGGAATTTCCCTCATCCCTTATCAGGTCAGGACCGAAGAGAGATTAAGTTTGGCGTAATCAAAGAGGTTTGAAGAATTGAGAGAGTGAATTTAGGTATGCCTGAAAATCGAAAAATTTCATTTTCGGAATGGCATTATATATATCTACCTCTTGTATTTTCTGGGCATGAGTACGGTTAGGATGTTATTCAGGAATAAAACGCAAGGGTCAAAATAAAAATATGAGATCTCAATATTCATAGTGTATCGCAACATCTAAGAATAAGATAATTAATCTGATTTTTCATCTTCTGCCGAAAGAAATGGAATTAAAATTGTCGCTTTTTCTTGACCTGATCTGCAGAATTTCGGTTAGGAAAATGAAGGAGCCAAGCATATCCCTTGAATAAGTGCAAAAGCGCTCTTTCTTCTCGTGCATTATCGTCTCCAATTAAAATTTTCATTCGATTTTCCCCTGACGCCAGTCCTGCGAACCGGGCTTCAAGTCGTACGTAAAAGTCGACCGCTCATTTTTTAGTCCTGAAAAGAATGCGTAACGTCGGTCCTGGTAATTGATGGCTCTTTGCGGTAGCGGGAGCTCGGATTTTTTCCCTCATTTCCTGGACTCGAGTGACCCTTTCTTGCAGACACGACCTCCGCCTTTTATTTAGCGTGACAATGGGAATTAGGCGCAAAAGTATCACTAGCGGCTAAATAGGAAACTTTTTCGGAAGCCGTTTTTTGTCCGGGCCGCTGAAAGGAAGACCCACAAGATGAAATTCTGCTGCGGAAATTTGTCGCCGGGAAATTATGTTGCGGTTCTTACATCGTTCCAATTTGCACCATCTAGCGATTTATGGCATGCCAATTTAAGAAGGTATACTACCCTGGATAACTCAACCCAAAAAATAAGAAAATTCATTCTCAAACATAATTTATGAAAATTCAGTTGTTTGTGAAGAAATTCATGTTTGAACATGAATTTTTGCGAATATACTCTTGCTAGTTCGTTAGGTTCTTCATTGACCAGAGTGATAGCCATTTCCTCATGAAAATTCAAGCAGTTTCTTGATGTATGGGGAATATCACTTTGGTATTTGATGAGTTCGAACGAATTCTATTAGGAAATTGCTCCTGGCAATGCAGTTCCAATTATCAGTTGCGAGAAGAGTTTTCACCCCTCGAGGCCGTGCAGTAAAAACGGAAGAAAGCCTCATTTCCGGTTCCGTTTCCTCCGACGTCCCTCATTCATAAATAAGAAGGAAGGTGGAAAACACTTGATCCCCCAGGACTTATCCCCGGAGAAATACGACCCATAACTCAGCGATTTCTGCCGCAACACACACGTTGAGAAAAAACAATAGGAGCGCACCTACTCAAACTCAATGTCACCACACGAGACGGAGAACGTGGATATTATAATGTTGTTTCCGGCTCGGACGAGCGCAGGCGCATAATTTCGTCGTTTTGTTTCATGGGTTTTCATTAGGGGGGGTAAATTTCACGATAGAAGTTGCTTTTCTTCATCTAAACTGCTCGTCACTCGAAACGTTAATAGTGTAATTTGGCATCAACTTTCACTTCTCATATTTTCTAAATTACTGAACGCATTTTAAATTGCAGCCCAGATTTTGAAAGCTCTTTTCATCGACTATAGAATCATTTCTTACAGCTCCTTCAAGATTGTTCAGGATCGAAGATACAGAGTGAAACAAAATCTTGTGCGTGTTTAACAAAAATTTTCCACCCCGCCATTTTGTCCGAAGACCACGTTGCTCTTATATCATGCTGTCATTTTATGAATAACAACCATACCTCGGGACGTTTTTAAGTTTTTGCCAATAACTACATTTTTCATTTTCGAGTTTACTTTGAAACGCTCTGGTGACAAGGAAATGACTAAAAGTGATACACTCAGTGTTTTTTCTGATAGTTCCCGACCGGTTTTAAAACCTCCATATCCAAAATGGCCCATAGAGTCAGGCAATTTCCTTAGAGAATGCAAAATATAGCGTTTTTGGGGGGGTCTACCCGTTTGGATTTTTTCGGCCAAAATTTCGAAATTTTCGATTGCGTTTTATGTGCTAGGGAGAAAGTGTCCTCATCGCTGATCACCAGTCTGCAAACCCCATCTCAATCCGGAGCCAATAAGTCGAGATATGCAGAATCGAAATTTCCAAAATTTCAAAAATTCTCATTTTGCAGGTGAAAATTTTTTAAATTCGGAAAACTGCGACTTTTTTCTGATTATCCAATCAAGCGACTTCGAAAACCTACATTTTCATATAAAACTCGAGGATATCTACCCTAGTTTTCGAGAGAAACGATGATGAATTTTTTGCATTTTTCATTTTCGAGTTTACTTTGAAACGCTCTGGTGACAAGGAAATGACTAAAAGTGATACACTCAGTGTTTTTTCTGATATTTCCTGATCGGTTTGAAAACCTCCATATCCAAAAAGGCCCATAGAGTCAGGCGATTTCATTAGAGAATGCAAAATATAGCGTTTTTGGGGGGTCTACCCCTTTGGATTTTTTCGGCCAAAATTTCGAAATTTTCGATTGCGTTTTTATGTGCTAGGGAGAAAGTGTCCTCATCGCTGATCACCAGTCTGCAAACCCCATCTCAATCCGGAGCCAATAAGTCGAGATATGCAGAATCGAAATTTCCAAAATTTCAAAAATTCTCATTTTGCAGGTGAAAATTTTTTAAATTCGGAAAACTGCGACTTTTTTCTTATTATCCAATCAAGCGACTTCGAAAACCTACATTTTCATATAAAACTCGAGGATATCTACCCTAGTTTTCGAGAGAAACGATGATGAATTTTTTGCATTTTTCATTTTCGAGTTTACTTTGAAACGCTCTGGTGACAAGGAAATGACTAAAAGTGATACACTCAGTGTTTTTTCTGATATTTCCTGATCGGTTTGAAAACCTCCATATCCAAAAAGGCCCATAGAGTCAGGCGATTCCCTTAGAGAATGCAAAATATAGCGTTTTTAGGGGGTCTACCCCTTTGGATTTTTTCGGCCAAAATTTCGAAATTTTCGATTGCGATTTTTTGTGCTAGGAGGAAAGTGTCCTCATCGCTGATCACCAGTCTGCAAACCCCATCTCAATCCGGAGCCAATAAGTCGAGATATGCAGAATCGAAATTTCCAAAATTTCAAAAATTCTCATTTTGCAGGTGAAAATTTTTTAAATTCGGAAAACTGCGACTTTTTTCTTATTATCCAATCAAGCGACTTCGAAAACCTATATTTTCATATGAAACTCGAGGATATCTACCCTAGTTTTCGAGAGAAACGATGATGAATTTTTTGCATTTTTCATTTTCGAGTTTACTTTGAAACGCTCTGGTGACAAGGAAATGACTAAAAGTGATACACTCAGTGGTTTTTCTGATATTTCCTGATCGGTTTGAAAACCTCCATATCCAAAAAGGCCCATAGAGTCAGGCGATTCCCTTAGAGAATGCAAAATATAGCGTTTTTAGGGGGGTCTACCCCTTTGGATTTTTTCGGCCAAAATTTCGAAATTTTCGATTGCGATTTTTTGTGCTAGGAGGAAAGTGTCCTCATCGCTGATCACCAGTCTGCAAACCTCATCTCAATCCGGAGCCAATAAGTCGAGATATGCAGAATCGAAATTTCCAAAATTTCAAAAATTCTCATTTTGCAGGTGAAAATTTTTCAAATTCGGAAAACTGCGACTTTTTTCTTATTATCCAATCAAGCGACTTCGAAAACCTATATTTTCATATGAAACTCGAGGATATCTACCCTAGTTTTCGAGAGAAACGATGATGAATTTTTTGCATTTTTCATTTTCGAGTTTACTTTGAAACGCTCTGGTGACAAGGAAATGACTAAAAGTGATACACTCAGTGTTTTTTCTGATATTTCCTGATCGGTTTGAAAACCTCCATATCCAAAAAGGCCCATAGAGTCAGGCGATTCCCTTAGAGAATGCAAAATATAGCGTTTTTAGGGGGGTCTACCCCTTTGGATTTTTTCGGCCAAAATTTCGAAATTTTCGATTGCGATTTTTTGTGCTAGGAGGAAAGTGTCCTCATCGCTGATCACCAGTCTGCAAACCCCATCTCAATCCGGAGCCAATAAGTCGAGATATGCAGAATCGAAATTTCCAAAATTTCAAAAATTCTCATTTTGCAGGTGAAAATTTTTTAAATTCGGAAAACTGCGACTTTTTTCTTATTATCCAATCAAGCGACTTCGAAAACCTATATTTTCATATGAAACTCGAGGATATCTACCCTAGTTTTCGAGAGAAACGATGATGAATTTTTTGCATTTTTCATTTTCGAGTTTACTTTGAAACGCTCTGGTGACAAGGAAATGACTAAAAGTGATACACTCAGTGTTTTTTCTGATATTTCACGATCGGTTTAAAAACCTCCATATCCAAAAAGGCCCATAGAGTCAGGCGATTTCATTAGAGAATGCAAAATATAGCGTTTTTGGGGGGGTCTACCCCTTTGGATTTTTTCGGCCAAAATTTCGAAATTTTCGATTGCGTTTTTATGTGCTAGGGAGAAAGTGTCCTCATCGCTGATCACCAGTCTGCAAACCCCATCTCAATCCGGAGCCAATAAGTCGAGATATGCAGAATCGAAATTTCCAAAATTTCAAAAATTCTCATTTTGCAGGTGAAAATTTTTTAAATTCGGAAAACTGCGACTTTTTTCTTATTATCCAATCAAGCGACTTCGAAAACCCACAATTTTATATAAAACTCGAGAATATCTACCCTAGTTTTCGCGAGAAACGATGATGAATTTTTTGCATTTTTCAATTTCGAGTTTACTTTGAAACGCTCTGGTGACAAGGAAATGACTATAAGTGATACACTCAGTGTTTTTTCTGATAGTTCCCGACCGGTTTTAAAACCTTCATATCCAAAAAGGCTCATAGAGTCAGGCGATTTCGTTAGAGAATGCAAAATATAGCGTTTTTGGGGGGGTCTACCCCTTTGGATTTTTTCGGCCAAATTTCGAAATTTTCGATTGCGTTTTTATGTGCTAGGGAGAAAGTGTCCTCATCGCTGATCACCAGTCTGCAAACCCCATCTCAATCCGGAGCCAATAAGTCGAGATATGCAGAATCGAAATTTCCAAAATTTCAAAAATTCTCATTTTGCAGGTGAAAATTTTTTAAATTCGGAAAACTGCGACTTTTTTCTTATTATCCAATCAAGCGACTTCGAAAACCTATATTTTCATATGAAACTCGAGGATATCTACCCTAGTTTTCGAGAGAAACGATGATGAATTTTTTGCATTTTTCATTTTCGAGTTTACTTTGAAACGCTCTGGTGACAAGGAAATGACTAAAAGTGATACACTCAGTGTTTTTTCTGATATTTCACGATCGGTTTAAAAACCTCCATATCCAAAAAGGCCCATAGAGTCAGGCGATTTCATTAGAGAATGCAAAATATAGCGTTTTTGGGGGGGTCTACCCCTTTGGATTTTTTCGGCCAAAATTTCGAAATTTTCGATTGCGTTTTTATGTGCTAGGGAGAAAGTGTCCTCATCGCTGATCACCAGTCTGCAAACCCCATCTCAATCCGGAGCCAATAAGTCGAGATATGCAGAATCGAAATTTCCAAAATTTCAAAAATTCTCATTTTGCAGGTGAAAATTTTTTAAATTCGGAAAACTGCGACTTTTTTCTTATTATCCAATCAAGCGACTTCGAAAACCTACATTTTCATATAAAACTCGAGGATATCTACCCTAGTTTTCGAGAGAAACGATGATGAATTTTTTGCATTTTTCATTTTCGAGTTTACTTTGAAACGCTCTGGTGACAAGGAAATGACTAAAAGTGATACACTCAGTGTTTTTTCTGATATTTCCTGATCGGTTTGAAAACCTCCATATCCAAAAAGGCCCATAGAGTCAGGCGATTCCCTTAGAGAATGCAAAATATAGCGTTTTTAGGGGGGTCTACCCCTTTGGATTTTTTCGGCCAAAATTTCGAAATTTTCGATTGCGATTTTTTGTGCTAGGAGGAAAGTGTCCTCATCGCTGATCACCAGTCTGCAAACCCCATCTCAATCCGGAGCCGATAAGTCGAGATATGCAGAATCGAAATTTCCAAAATTTCAAAACTTCTCATTTTGCAGGTGAAAATTTTTTAAATTCGGAAAACTGCGACTTTTTTCTTATTATCCAATCAAGCGACTTCGAAAACCCACAATTTTATATAAAACTCGAGAATATCTACCCTAGTTTTCGCGAGAAACGATGATGAATTTTTTGCATTTTTCAATTTCGAGTTTACTTTGAAACGCTCTGGTGACAAGGAAATGACTATAAGTGATACACTCAGTGTTTTTTCTGATAGTTCCCGACCGGTTTTAAAACCTTCATATCCAAAAAGGCTCATAGAGTCAGGCGATTTCGTTAGAGAATGCAAAATATAGCGTTTTTGGGGGGTCTACCCCTTTGGATTTTTTCGGCCAAAATTTCGAAATTTTCGATTGCGTTTTTATGTGCTAGGGAGAAAGTGTCCTCATCGCTGATCACCAGTCTGCAAACCCCATCTCAATCCGGAGCCAATAAGTCGAGATATGCAGAATCGAAATTTCCAAAATTTCAAAAATTCTCATTTTGCAGGTGAAAATTTTTTAAATTCGGAAAACTGCGACTTTTTTTTTATTATCCAATCAAGCGACTTCGAAAACCTATATTTTCATATAAAACTCGAGGATATCTACCCTAGTTTTCGAGAGAAACGATGATGAATTTTTTGCATTTTTCATTTTCGAGTTTACTTTGAAACGCTCTGGTGACAAGGAAATGACTAAAAGTGATACACTCAGTGTTTTTTCTGATATTTCCCGATCGGTTTAAAAACCTCCATATCCAAAAAGGCCCATAGAGTCAGGCGATTTCATTAGAGAATGCAAAATATAGCGTTTTTGGGGGGGTCTACCCCTTTGGATTTTTTCGGCCAAAATTTCGAAATTTTCGATTGCGATTTTTTGTGCTAGGGAGAAAGTGTCCTCATCGCTGATCACCAGTCTGCAAACCCCATCTCAATCCGGAGCCGATAAGTCGAGATATGCAGAATCGAAATTTCCAAAATTTCAAAAATTCTCATTTTGCAGGTGAAAATTTTTTAAATTCGGAAAACTGCGACTTTTTTTTTATTATCCAATCAAGCGACTTCGAAAACCCACAATTTTATATAAAACTCGAGAATATCTACCCTAGTTTTCGAGAGAAACCATGATGAATTTTTTGCATTTTTCATTTTCGAGTTTACTTTGAAACGCTCTGGTGACAGGGAAATGACCATGAGTGATACACTCAGTGTTTTTTCTGATAGTTCCCGACCGTTTGAAAATCTCCATATCCAAAAAGGCCCATAGAGACAGGCGATTTCCTTAGAGAATGCAAAATATAGCGTTTTTGGGGGGTCTACCCCTTTGGATTTTTTCGGCCAAAATTTCGAAATTTTCGATTGCGATTTTTTGTGCTAGGGAGAAAGTGTCCTAATCGCTGATCACCAGTCTGCAAACCCCATCTCAATCCGGAGCCAATTAGTCGAGATATGCAGAATCGAAATTTCCAAAATTTCAAAAATTCTCATTTTGCAGGTGAAAATTTTTTAAATTCGAAAAACTGCGACTTTTTTCTTATTATCCAATCAAGTGACTTCGAAAACCTACATATTGATATAAAACTCGAGAATATCTACCCTAGTTTTCGAGAAAAACGATG
Organism: Hippodamia convergens; assembly: GCA_038502775.1. Classification (NCBI taxonomy): domain Eukaryota; kingdom Metazoa; phylum Arthropoda; class Insecta; order Coleoptera; family Coccinellidae; genus Hippodamia; species Hippodamia convergens. Next base: position 6,664,425 of record CM076607.1, read on the forward strand.
ATGAATTTTTTGCATTTTTCATTTTCGAGTTTACTTTGAAACGCTCTGGTGACAAGGAAATGACTATAAGTGATACACTCAGTGTTTTTTCTGATAGTTCCCAACCGGTTTGAAAACATCCATATCCAAAAAGGCCCATAGAGTCAGGCGATTCCCTTAGAGAATGCAAAATATAGCGTTTTTAGGGGGGTCTACCCCTTTGGATTTTTTCGGCCAAAATTTCGAAATTTTCGATTGCGATTTTTTGTGCTAGGGGAAAGTGTCCTCATCGCTGATCACCAGTCTGCAAACCCCATCTCAATCCGGAGCCAATAAGTCGAGATATGCAGAATCGAAATTTCCAAAATTTCAAAAATTCTCATTTTGCAGGTGAAAATTTTTAAAATCCTTAAAACTGCGAGTTTTTTCTTCTTATCCAATCAAGCGACTTCGAAAACCTACATTTTTATATAAAACTCGAGAATATCTACCCTAGTTTTCAAGAGAAACGATGATGAATTTTTTGCATTTTTCATTTTCGAGTTTACTTTGAAACGCTCTGGTGACAAGGAAATGACTATAAGTGATACACTCAGTGTTTTTTCTGATAGTTTCCGACCGGTTCTAAAACCTCCATATTCAAAAAGGCCCATAGAGTCAGGCGATTTCCTTAGAGAATGCTGAGGCGTTGGCGAAATTTACAATAATAGGGATTTTTTTTTTATTTATGAGAAGAATGCTTTTGGTTTAATTGCATTTTTATCTGGTTATTTGTGTACAGGTGTGATATATTTGGTTGACCAGGCTCAAAAAGCCGCCCCTGAGTCTGGTCGTGTTTTCGCTTTCACTTTCAATACCAGGCGGGTTTTCGATTTCAAAGAAAAAAAAATCTAGTATGACGAAACTGATTTTGCCGCCCCTAGAATTTGCCGCCTCGGCAAACTGCCCGTTTGCCGGCCCTGGCGGCGGCCCTGGCTGCAATTCAAAATGCGTTCAGTATTTTAGAAATTATGAGAAGTGAAAGTTGATGCCAAATTTCACTATTAACGTTTCGAGTGACGAGCAGTTCAGATTACGCTCGGGTGGAATAGATGAGAATTTTGTTATGGCAAGCGAAGTAAAACTCGAATAAAACTATTGAAGACATATATGGATGAAAATACACCTCCAGATAGTATTTCCCTTCAATCGCGCGTGGAATGTGCGAAATCCTCTTCGGCGCTCGTAATCATCCCCAAATAACCAACGGTGAGAAATCCGGAAACGGAATCTATTACAGCGCTGTAAGCGCCCTCTGGGGAAATTACGGCGGCACTAGTTCCGAAGAGTTAAGGGGTAAGGCCTGCCGCCGTGTTCATTATTAGTTTCCACTCGGACCTCCGCTCTACATAAAACCAATTAAAATAAAGTTCGGAGTCGAGAGCATTATTTCGGATGCAGCAAGGAATTACGTATAAGAACTTCGGGATCTTTGAAGTTCCACCGGAGGGACAGATTCAATCTGCCCAGCCTCCGGGGATTTGACAGTTTCTAATTCCGGTTTTCCGCGACGCGAAACGAACCGTGATGTTCGTTTGTTGATATCCTCCGGTCTGTCCATTAATCCACGTTTCCTAACGACGGTCACTTTGTCTTTTTAATTTCGTTATTCGTTTGTTAACCGGTACCCATCGGTGCAGATCCGAGAGGGCCTAGAAAGGGAGTTTTACTCGCCCCAAACTTTTGTTCCTCTCTGACAAAGAACATCCAGTGAAAGGGTGGCATGAAGAGTCATATAAAGAAAAAAATTAGGAAAAAGAATCCTACTCCTTCCTAGACTATCGAATGAAGAGGCAAACACACTTGCCAGAAAAGGAACAAGTACTCCTTTCATAAGCCCAAAACTTTAGAAAAAGAGAGTCGGAAAAGAATGACTCTGAAGTCTTCTGGAGCTAGATGGCTTCCCAACTTCCACCAAGAGACCTGAAAATCATTATAACTCTCTGCCACTGAAGGGCGATCTGACGACAACTTGCATAATAGACCTTAAGGTCGCAGTGAAATGGAAACCCACTCCGCTCTAACTCTGGCACAGACTAGATTCACAAAAATTATTTCTCTATTTCAGTATCGTAATGAGTTCATTACAGTATTAAAAGTAGTGCTGTAATGAAACTCATTACAGCATTGTTTTCAGTTATATTTTTCGTTTTATGATTGTCAGTACTGACCTCCGATCGAATCAAGTTTCGAATCAAATCAATTCAAATTCCGTGATCTGTCAAATTTCGTATATCACACCAACTGCCAAGATACAAAACAAAAGTCACTAATCTGAATTTTCATTTGAATTTCGAGAAGTTTCCACAAAAATGGACTGAAATAGAGAAAATACCGTCTAATACTCGTTGCAGAAGGCAATTCCAACACTCATTTCGCATTCGTGTTCGAATGGGAGCTCATTCTGCAACTTGTTTCAGAATATACTATTCTTCTGATTTTTCCCCAAGAACCCTCTTACCTACGATTGCTCCTCACACAAGCCGAGGAAGTGAACGCGACATTTGAATTCATGACTCGGTTTTCTCATAAATTGAACGGACAAAACGGAATATCGCCCCGACGCGCACCCTGCCGGGACGTAGGAGCGTCGCGACGCTCTCCAGCATCCCGCTCCGGCAGTTCATCCGCAGCTGGCGTCCAGGCGATACGCAACCTTCGGCGCGCAGGCGAGCGAGCGTGTCCCGTCCACGTGCCCGAATTTTCGTGTACATTTCGTGTTTCGAACGGTTTTTTCTTGTGCTTATTTTCAGCTCGAGGTATTTAGTGGAGGTGAAGATTAGAGGTTGAATTGGGAGGGTAAGGGGTGGTTTGGAATGATGTGCTAGGCTCTTTGGGGAATACTGCATACCTAATATTACAAATAAGACCATTTTTCTCAATTTTCACTTTTGCTAAGAAGGGTTCGAACTTGTTCCGGATTTTTTTTTCGTCCAATCCAGCATGGTTTCAATTTCTAAGATAATTTTTTTTTGAGGCATTCAAAGATAAGCTAAGGCTGTACTTTCTGCAGTTTCCCCGATTGCAACTTTATTTCTCAACCATATTCAGATTCCGCAATGAGTATACTCATGTATAGAGTTGAGCCGAACATCCCAAACAGATACACATGTCGATGAAATGATTGAGTATGGCAGCCAACTAGGTACTCTAATTACTCTCCACTTCATCGCATTGGTCCTCTTATTTTTCCATATTGCTGATTGATTATGCAGTCTAATCACTGATTCTCGGATTTCCAACAGATGTGATTGAAATTTGTAGAGGATTCATACCGATAAAAGGCTCTCTTTGACATCACACTCTGATGAAGAGGCTCAGTTCCAGTATGATGAATTAATGGATTTTTGTAATTAGAGCAATCGTATGGAATCACTATGGGTTAAATTCGAATTGAAACATATCTGGTGCCCATACATCCAGGAGATTCAGGAGCAGAAAGGATATAGATTTGGGAGCAAATAGTTCAATGTTCCGATAGTAAAAGCCGATATAAAATTATATGGGGTAATATCGATCCGAAAACATGCCAATAACGAGTTGACGTGAATGCATAAAATTTCACGTATGTCGAAAAATGTCACCGACCAAAATCTTTCTCCGTATGCGCTCGTAAAACCAATAATCGCTTCATACGAACTGCGATGGGGTAATCCCACGTCGCGAGCTGAAAAAAGTGCTAAAATTGCATGCACGTGATTCACCCGTCATTCGAACTGTGAATCGCCTGTCACTTCATGAAAACCAATTAGGGACTGCATGAAGCTCGCTTAAAAATCCATCGAAAGTGGCAGAATCATTCCAATATTCATCAAAATGTTGGACTCGTGTTTTTGAAGTGACATTTCGCACGAATCAAAGGGATGCATTTCTCATTATTGTTGCTTTTTTAGAGCATAATTGTGCAGATCGGAATTAATGCTATCCCCTTTTGAGCACTTTAAACGATTTTGAATTTATTCCTAGTGGAGCAATGGTTGGATTCTAAACGAAGCATTTGCTTATCGAACTGGGAAAGAGCACGCAGCTCTGCCAATCTCCATAAGGCCACCAGGTGGTAATTTGATGTTGTCAAAGGTTAAACATGCCGAAAGGTGTTCGAAATTTCATTTGCCGCAGAATGAAGAACGGGCCGAGAGGTACAGCAACACGATACGTGATTCGATAGGGCAAATATTTGTTTTCGATATTATATGCACATAATTGGGCGAAATCCGGTTAGCTCCGGCTCATGAGAGAGTTGCCCCAGGGCGGTAATGGAAAATTGAGCTTGAGGCACCTGCGAATTACTCGCCAGTGGGATGTTATTGCCAGTTATTGATTATCGGGGTAATTGTGATCTTTCCATCAACTGGTAGGATGAAGAAGGGACTGAGAATACATCCCATAATATATATTTTCAGCTTTTGGGATCACAGAGAATCTGTTCATCGAAAATTCTTCTCAACACTCATGGTTGTATATCAGCACCTCAGAGGTAAAGTGTGTTAAGTCACATTTTTCAGACACGACCTATCTACAATATTGGATTCACATTAGTAAATTCTAGGTAGTGGAACACATTTTTGACTTCCTAGGTATATCAAGTCGCCAAATAATGGTAGTACACATTTTTTTGAAACAATAATCGAACTGAAAAATCTCCCTTTTGTCTAATTTTTGATATTGTGACTTAACACACTTTACCTCTGGGGTGCTCATATCGATGAAGATCAAAGATCTAGTTCTTTGGTTCTTCGGTTCGTAGGGTCTAGATTATGGTACTAACTTGTTGATTAGGAAATGCGGAAAATTCCGAGAAGATTAAATAATCAGGTTATGTTTCCTTTGACGTGCAATTAACTTGCAGCTTCCCGACTTTTGAGTTATTGAATAATTCGTTTCTACGGTGATGTTGGCTCGAATTTTACTGGTCTATGATGAAATGCAGTATTTCCCGGTCACGCGATTCATTCCTCGCAATCTTAATTCGAGCCAAAACGACGAAAACCGCCCCTTTCGAAATGACGTTCGCCAGTAAGTCGAACGTCTCGGCGAACGTACATTTCAATCCTCCCCCAGATCCGCGTTTCTTCCATTAAAAGGAGCCAACTGACGAAAGTAAATCCCGCATGCACTGAATAAACGTAAATAGCAGTAATTTTATGAAAACATCGTTCGGAAGACGGCGCACATTCCTCCACTCGAACTGATTGGATTATCTCCGGGAAAACTGTATGGGAAAACGGTCGCTTTCCCGGGGATCGCGACGATAAGTGCTCCCAGTTCCGGCGAACCGACCTGTTAGAGGAATCGGATTATTTCTTGGAGGCGATGACGACGTCTCGATGAGAAAAACGGCGGGAGGACGCCTGCTGAAATGCGACGCCGATAGATGGGGAATTTTTTCGTGATATGGGATTCAACGACAGAAAACTGAGGAGGTTACGACGATTCAGGTTTTTCGGCAGGGCCAAGGTGTACCTCATGGTGCGGTGGCCTATGCTGGTAAGAGATGCTATTTTATATTTAGACTATTTTTATTAAGAAAATTTATGCAATTTTTTTTCGATTATATGCGGCGAATTCATATTTCTCCAAAGAACAAACGAAAATTCGGTATTCCCCGCACATTTTCATCGTTTCATCTGAAGTATCCCAGCGTATGGACCGAACAAAATGCCCGAGCATATTATTTGTCCTTTCCTGTTGTGCGAGAAGATTTAACGACTACCTACTGGAGATGTCCCATTGTGTTGTGGGATAGCGTTATAAATCATGTGGAGATTTTGATGAATAGCTGCTGCATCGGCTGTTCTGGACCTTGTCGAGCGTACGAATTTTTTCGCGGAGGTTCCCCGTTTTCGATACTTTCCGATCGATAATTTCAGCTCGGCCGGCGGAAAAACACCACCGGATTTTCCGCTGAATGCAGAATCACGAAAATTCATTATGAAAGGATGGTTTTCGAGGTAGCTCTTGAAACACTGCACCTCAGCAGAAATCGGAGAAAGTACATTTCCGCAAATTCTGCTGGGAAACGAAGAATATTCTGAATTCTCGCTCTCGCGTTGCAGCTTGAAGAAGTTATCGACTTCTGCAAACCCTCAGAACAACGCCCTCAGAACCTGAAGATGCGTGAAACTACTCACCGTATTTTACAGCATACGTAGTTACGTAAATTAAATGGTCGACCTCAGCGAGCAACTTTACATACGTCCTCGTAGAAGATGAAGCCGGAGGAACACGAGACGACGGAATTCATCCGAAATTGCCCCATTTCCCGAATTAGCTGGAGGATTTCGCCGGATGGAGTTAGCGAAGAAGGTGTCGCTTTCGAGAGGGCGTGGGAATGAACATTTGTATGTTTATCTAGGGGGGTGAAAACATGAATAACTCGGAATCCTCGGAGGAGTCCCCCGGAATCCGGTGATTAAATCCCGAGAATTAATTCTGATGAGTTCTGATGTACTCCGAAGGGATGGCGGTTGAATATGTTGTCGAAAGGGACGTCTCCGTTATTCGGTATATGCGGACAAAGGGGGGAAACTTAATGCCAGAAGTTGACGTCTTCATTTTCTCGAATGAAGGGTTCAACATCGGTAGATATCACTAGTATCATACGATACTATACAGCCAGGAGAAAAAATTCCAGCCTAAAAAACCTGTCTCCCCGTAAAAAAATAACATAAAATATTAAATATCAGGAAAATCTTGAGAGACATCAGTGTGATCATCTTCATGTTATCCGTCGATGGGCTCGGATAAACAGATTCTTCCCAAAACGATTCGCAATTCTTTATCTGACATGAAAAGAGACAAAAGCAGAAAAAAAAACCGATTATTCAGAATAAATCAAATGCATTTTAGAAATGCATTTGCTACTTTAAAAAAACATCAACATTCAGATTTCTTGGCCAAATAATGTTCGGAGGTTTATAAATATTTATGACAAAAATGTCCCAAAATTTGAAAGGAATGAAAAAAACTCCATCAATTTTCCCTTTCCGACTCTGTTGAAAATTACGAACTGATAATTTTTAATGAACAAGCTAAACTTGTAAAAAATCAATTAATACATAACCTTTCAACTGTCCTCTTTCACGAGGATTTTTTTCTGTTGCCGTTGGGTTTCTTGCAGAAGAATCACTTCGATACCATGTTCATCAGCTAATTTGGAGACGTAATCACACTTGTCTTTCGAAATTCCGTCGATATTCAAATTCAAAATCCACAAATTCTTGCTCTCTGGTCGTGAGGGTTTTTCAAACCGGATACGACCTTCCAGGTGATGATTTTTCGGCACTTTAGATGTTTGAAGACCGCTACGGGACCCCAATGAAAGGAATCATCTCCCATAGATAAACCAAACATTTTATAACACAAGAAAACAGAATATTTTTTAGGATCAAAAACTACGACATATTCCGAGAATTGTCATTCTGACAATGATTATGTGTGCGAGAGCCTTGAGCTGCAGTGCGAACCGATGCGAGATTTTCCTCTTGGATAGCGTGTTGTCGTGCTCATCTGTCCGACCTGGTGAAATATTAACTCCAGGCAGTGTCGGGCACTGGAGGTTCCGCACCGTGCAGCCACAGTCCGCAGTTTATGCTGCACGATGATTCATTCCCGCTGATTACCGGATAATGGAAATCCATTTAGGTGAAATACAGCTGATGCCAAGAATTCCGTCTGCAGACAACTTCTCTAATTGATGCGGAAATTTTCGCGCACGAAATATCCAGGAATTATGAGGAGAGGAATGTTTTCGATCTGATAGACAACATCGCGTTTTCAGAAATATACTCCCCGTCAATAAATTCCGGACAGGCAAAATTTTTGTCAAATTCAACACCCTCTATCTTTTTTTGTGGTTCTCCGATTTTGTTGAAATTTTCAGAAATGGAGGGTATATAATAACATTTTGTTTCTCCCTGTATAACGGATGAACTACAGATAGTTTTGCAAAATAAATTTCAGGTTAATATCACAAGACCCAATACTATACCTTGTGAAAATTTCAACAAAATCGCATAACCACGAAAAAAGATAAAGGGTTTTGAATTTGACAATAATTTTGCCTGTCCGGAATTTATTGATGGGGAGTGTACTTGGACGTTAAAAAATTTGCTATAAAAATTTTATATTTCCCACCATAGTGATTATGATGATGGTGATTCTGATTATGAAAGAATTCACACTCTTTCCGATTTTCCCCTTGCCGAGCTTTTCACGAAGTTTCCGATCCTTTAATTCGAGCACTCTCCTTTCCTCAACGAACTCATTTCAGCGCTCCCCAATTCATACTTCCCAATGAAAGCAGCGTTTTCTAATTATTATTTTCTCTAACAACACGGTATTTCGCGGATTCCATTCGTCGGGCGTCAGTTTCAGAAATTCCGTCAATGCAGCAATAGGAATTAATTCTCATTGAGGCAAAAAGCAGCAGCGTCTACTGACGATTCCCAGAGCAATTCCGCCCGATATCTCGAAGATATAACTCTTTGCCGAAACGAAAATGATGTAGCGTCCTTTTCTCTTTCCCTCCCCCCTCCTCATTGTTCCGTTACGCGGAATGCATTCCTTTCTCCGATCTCCATCAATCTGTTTTAAGTAAAAATTACTCGGCGCGAGCGAAGCCAGATCCCAGAAGTCGTTTTTCTCACTTTTGTAACAAAGTGAAGGAGGAAGATTTCGTATACCTTTGTCAGATAGATATTAAAGCAGTCTCTCCAAGATTTTGATTTGAATAACTCGGATTGATGTAGGTAAAAAAAAGTTGATTTCACATCATTATTATATATTGAAAGTTGTTGCGTAGATAATACATCTCAACAAGAAAAGAAATGGGAAAAGAAAAAGCTCAAATCAGGTCACTATTTTCGAAGCAATCTGAACAGAATTTCGAATTTGAATGAGCCAGAAGTTGGATAACCCCTGACGGTGGAGGGTGGATATCAACAATCGGGCGACGCCAAACACAGAGGGCGTCTAGAGCACGCAAAAAAAGATGTTTTCTCGCGAGTCCCATCGATACAGCAAAAACTGATTTATTTGCCATTTTCCTTTATCCCACCTCTCACCGTCGCGTCTGCTAATGGAAATACGTTGGCTTTCGCATCGGATGGCCCCTGGCGGCCTTGTATCTTTCGCCATTACATGGTTTCGGCAGGTAATATTGAATTCGTGATGGAGCCCGTTTCGTAGAGATTTTCCGAGGGTTCGAATCGGAAATAATACCTCGGCTCTTTTTTTTTTTTTTTATCTTCGATTCCGGGTTCGGCCGTCTGATGGATTTCAGGGATCATTTTTGCTCGCAATCGTGCTTGTTCCATATTTGCCGGCCGATCCTCCGAAGCAGATTTAATGGGAATTCGAGGCGTAACATTTGAACGATGAATTCGAGAGATCTACGAGTTGCAGGAACGATAAATACTCGCTGGATTACTTCTCGCTTTTTCGAGAGTTTTCAAGAGGTTGCTACACAATTGATAATTAGATTGGAGTGGCACAAACACCGTCGAAAGAGAAGTTGAAGTCGATTTAATTCGAGCACCCGCGCATTCGCCAATTTGTATATCTACATCTTATCCCGATTTAAACTAAAAGAATTAATTATTTGCGAAAAGAACGAAAACTTTCTAGCACTCAACCAACAAATTTTCTGCACCTTCTCCGAGATCCAGAATCAAAATGAACGTTCGATTCAAAAAACGCTAAAGTGATTGCGAACCGATCTTTATTACCAAAACAAATCCCCAATCCGAACAACCCATCTATCCAATTGCCGTCTTCGAACTCTCTCGATTCGAAAATAGGGGAAAACGTGAATGTTGCAAAATCTCTTAATTGAATTAAACTGTTGACTGCCCGAGAACAAGCATCCCTTTGTTCCCGATCCGGGGCATTTGCACCCCATAAACCTTATCGAAGTTATCGAGCGTCGGTCCCTAAAACTGCTCCCGTGCCCTGATTTCTTATCTCCGAGCTCGGATGAAGTGTCCTCGGTTCACGTTCAAGAACGTGCCCGGGAGAAGTCTTGTTTATTTTAATGCATTCAAATTCGATTCTATCCTCTCTCTCCCCGGCTCATACTGTGTTATAAAACGGCACTAGTCAACACACGAGAATAAGAGATCCTGAATAAACCATTTTCTGTTGATATGAAATTCAATTAACTGAAAATAAAAGGATGTTACCAAGATCTTCAGGGAAAGTCTACAGGGGTGCACTCCGATAACTTTAAACGTACCTACTCAGTTGAAACTGTTTCAGAAAGCTTCCTCTGATTTAGAAAAACTACTGTACACGGTTTCCTATGTCACAATAGACCTGTCGATCTACGGCCCTCTAGCATCAACCTCAGACTAGAATAATTATCTCTCGGGGTTCCACTGATTGATACACGAAACCATTACATCATCCAAGTCTATTAAAGGGGTTGTACAACATAACGATGTCGGATACATCGTGTTTATGAATATGCGTTTGCCCGGAGGACACAAAGGACATCACACAAAAGACGGGAAATGTAAGAGATGGACACCAATTGATGACTTGATAAACTGTGCAAAGACATGTTTTTCCACAAAATGTAATTCTCTTTAAATAGGAACGAGTGCAATTTAAATAGGAGATTCATGAACCTGGATACTACCAGAAACTACCGGACATAAAGTAGAAGACATCAAATAAAACAGTTCTATTCGGATGAATGGGACGTTGAAACTCCAGAATAATACTCCAACACTTTTACCCGGTTTGATAACAGCCTTCTTGGTCTAATTTCGCAGAGACCACGATCTCTGTGGTTACATTAAGAACTTCCCTAACTACACCTGATAAATTTTCCATGTGGAGAAACATCTTGAACAGCGTTTTCACATTACGGGGCAATCTCCGCTTGTTTTAATGATCTCAATTATAACACCCCCGAATGAGTGGATCGTGCACGAAATCCTGGAGTACCTGTCTAACTTTCGAAGAAAGAGAATATAATCTCGGAACTTCTCCAACTAATATTTAATCATGTTCTTTCGGTCCCGACGAGAACAATTGCGAAAGAAATACCGAAACAATAGAGGAGCTGATTCGAAGAGACCGGTTCAAACGTGCCGGCACAAATTCACGGTTGATATGCAGGATGGCTTTCGAGGAGTCAATTTAATCAATTTTGATGTCGCGTACTAATTGTTTTCGTTGTTCGTCCTCTCCCAGCTGAATTGTGAATTTTGTTTTGAAATTCCGGATGCAGTTCACCCGTAAGTCGGAGGCGACTAGATTGGGCCGGGATTAGGTGCTTGACGTCACAACTTTTCGAGTGAAAATGCGAATTTTCATGGTTGAACTCGAGACGTTGCCATCATTTCTGCAGTTGATTAAGGGAAAGCTGAGAGGAAGTCCGGGACTAAAGCGTTAAGTGAACAATAACTTGAGTTGCAAATGGGCTGACTCCTTGATATATCTTAAATAAGAGTATAACTTTCCTCTGCTACTGTGCAAATATGTTCACCAGATTGAAGGAAATGGACCCACTGTGATTCATTGATAAGGAAATGTTTAGATTCCTACAAGACCTGTTCATGTAGGGGTCACATTGGAGTCAATCGACAAACCTACAAGAATTTTGAAAGAGATATCGTCCAAACCCAACCTAACATGTCTGCAATCATGAGGAAGATATTGAACTTTTGATGTTTCTTCTGGACCAGTTTTTTTGACATCATCCGGAACCTTTTGGGCTTCCATAAACATCGGGATATTCTCACAAGGCGAATGGATTATTCTAAATTGAGTGCGTTTAGATTGATAAGGCGGTTAGCAACAATGGTTATTTCCTCGATTGATCTCCGCACTGAGCGAAATGGAAATTCCGTCTAGTCCATTACGGTGCGCTTCGACGCCCAAGACGAATGCTGACCATCAATCGGCGGAACAACAGCGAATTCTCCTGGGTAAACGGTTCCAGACGTAATTGAACCTTCCCAATCATATGAATTGGCGAGCCTAATCAGATATAGATGGGTCCAAGACCGTTGGACCTTGCAATATGATCGTTCGCAGCCAGTTCGTTCTTGATAGCTGATTACTATCTTGAAATAGCAGGTTCGACTGTGATAAGTCTGATTAGTTCGTGATTGCAAACTAGCGGTTTCAGGCTCGAGAGAATTGGATCGGCCAAAATCTCGATGAGAGATAATAGGAAAAAAATGAGAGATTGATCATGGACGACTTGACGCAGAGGAAAGTGCAAGGCACTTCAGACAGGAAATGGGCAATGCAATAGCGAAATTATAATTTTTAGATGTAATCGATGTACAGGTCAAAGCAACAATCTTTTCGCAGATCATCTCATGAAGCTTTCGGTAGGATGGAAATTGGATTCAACAAGGGTCTGCAATAATGAAACATGCCTTTTCTCTTTGACATATTCTAGAAAATACTAAAATATTGTATCTTGTTTCAGGGAAATGACAGTTGGCAAGGAAACGACAGTGATCAGGTGAGTTTCCAATTGATCTTAGTCTTTCTGTTATTGTCTATATCTGCTGATATACTCGTGCATAATTCAAGCAGCCTCATATTTCTAGAAGTATCAAATAGAATCGCCAATTTTGAACATGCTAATGTTTGACACACCTCAAAAGCTGCATAAAATAATTCAGTTTCAACCACGAAATGATGCTTTCAATGCGGTAAACCACGTCTAGTGGTTTCACACATGAAAATTATATCCCCCATCTATAATTATGTAATATCATAATCGCTTATAACTTCTTCAACTTTATCATAATAATTAGTCAGTAACTGTGGTGGGCCAGAATATCATAACCAATAATAAACAACACACAATCCTCGGGTAAAACTATTCGCGCTTCTGAAGCTATTAAACCGCCCCAAACAAATAATAATGCGAAAGTCTCTCGCCCAAAAAGTCGTATAACATTTTGGCGAATACTCAAACTTCGCCGGCTAATTGAGCAATTCGGGCCTTAATGTTCGGCCGGCTAAGACATGACCGAACTTTGCGAAATGCGAGTTGTTTGGAGGGTGATCATCCGAAGATTTCGACGGTAGTTTGTAGCGTCCCCGGTGCCCCCGCATTATGCATATTTTATGGCGGGTAATGCCGTTATTCAAACTGAAACAGGGACGAATATGGTCGCTCGCCCTCCAAACTTTCTTTCCCGAAGTGAATCTTTGATGGAGGGGATCCCTGAATATCAAGGAGGGTCGGTCCCAGCGAGAAGAGAAGGCAATAGGTCTACAATTTTGATGAGCTTCAGGAAATTTTCACAATTTTCTTAATTTCTGAAAAATATTCACTTCCTATATCTGATTATAAGAATGTTAAGTGTACCAGTACCAGGTGAATCCTTGTCAATGAGGTCGCTTACTCAATTCACACTACGTCATGTAAAACCGTGATTTTCGATGAAAATTTTGTTTGCAGTTGAAAAGATATTCAGATTGTTATATGCACTTCGACAATTGACTATAAGTTTTGAATTACTCATGCAAGCTTAAATGAAACATTTACAGTAGCCGGTTATTAAAGATTTCTCCACATTCCACATTAGGAACTAATTAACAAATAGAAAACAAATTTAAGTTAGGCAACAAATGGTTGCCACGAAAGTGAAAATAATGATTTCCTTCGAATTATGGTATGGCGATTTATCTGTTTTCATGAGTTGATTGTACAGATCGGAGTTAATTGAACTTCTATTAGTCGAAAAGAGTTTCTCAATAACTAGGTGCCACTAATTGATAGTTAAATCGAAATGACGAATTTCAAGATAGTGATTGATTAACAAAAACTGATAAGACAGTGGCGTACTGACTGATAACGTGTCGCAAGTCTGGGGAAACTAAGTGATTTAAGTACATGGAAACTTGGCAAATTAAATTTTCGCTTTTTCGAAGATCGGGGATCGGCGAAACCCTTTGCCCGCATCAGATTCTCACGCTTAATGACGTTGCACGCGACGACACGACCCGAACCTACATTCTTTCGGCTTTGCCGCTCTTCGGGCGTTTCCGCGGACGTTGAACGACTACCGACGAGTCGGTTGTTGTGCTGCAAGCCACAAGTGGTTGCTTCGAAATGCCATTGTATATTATCAATTTATTTTACCGGTAAAATGTTGTTATTGTATGGAATAATGACTGAACCTGCGAAAGATTATCGGAGTATGTAGTTTCGGAGTCCCCGTTTCAGAGTGGGAGTGGATTATACCGAACGCTTGTGCTGGACGTTTAGTGCCATTTGTGTTTATATTTTTCGGGATTGTGCCATTTGTACCTACCTGAGTGAACAATTTCGTTGCAGTGCTTTGTGTTTTCATCGTTGAAGAATAACAGTGATTTGTGATAAGGTCGGTGCGATAATATCGGTACTGCTCGTCAAAATTGGTTTTTAACATAACCTAAAAACAGTACTCAAACAGTTTGTTGAACTCCTTTTTCACACTGGTCGAATTTTTCATATAAACAAGTGTAATTCGGTTCAAGAAGAATGTGTGGTAAGAATGATCAGATATAATCAACTCAAAAATTAATATTCGAACGAAACGACACTTCTTGGACCATTTCATATGAATATTTCCAGATATTTTTCGGAGTGAAAATCTCAAGGAGAAGTTCAAATAGTTTTTAAGTGGGTCAACAAATTGAAGTACAATTAAAGTTGAAACATTGGCATCTGACTCATATTTTAATTGAACAATCATCGATAAGGAATCAGTAGAAAGTGTCAATAACCATGACCACGAGGAAAAAAAAGAAGGAGGAAGGTTTCATGAAGAAGGTTTCCTCTCTCTTCAACTTGGATACGGTGAGTTGAATCAAAGTTTGAACAACTAACAACATTGTATGAGTTACTAACAAATAAAAGTATGAATCATGTGTCTAACATTTCTCTAACGAATTATTGTGATTTCATATTTGTTTATTCTTGCGTGAATCTTTTGTTCCAATAATTGAGTTTGATTTGTATTTAACGCTGAAAAACTCTTTCGATAATTAAACGAGAAGGAGACAATGTGAGAAATAATATTCAATATCGATACAACGAATACTTCATGTTTTACATCTTCAACCTGCTGCATTATCATGTCGATTAGACAATGAAGGGAATCTGTTCTGGAGATGGGATGGTATTCAAGGGAAAGTATAATGAAAACGAGGACTTAATTACTATTGAAACGAGTTAAGGCTCATTTCAATCAAGAACCATATGAAATTCGAATTAGATCTCCGCTCCACACCTGAATGGAGCTCATTCTGCTGTTCTCAGTTGTCGCCCAGCGAACTGGCGCTATCCGACCATCCGAAGCCCTTCAACCTCCCTGCCCTTCATTAAGCGATACCATTGTTTCCGACCGACGTACGCCCAGATCTGGATCCATTGTGGGAAACTGACGTAATGATTCCGTGGCGATGGGAAACGCGATAACCTGGCTAGCTGATTTTTTTTCTGCAGTCTATCCCTCGTTCCATTGTGTCGACGGACGTACCCACGCGTGAGCCCCGTACAAAAACCAACGGGATATCTGGACGGATTCCGCACATCACGACGGTGACTGTGTTTCAGAATAAACCTTTGGAAGGCCTTTGACGAAGCTCCTAGAAGTACTACTCTCTGTGTTCTAAGAAGATAGTTCCCTCAAGAATTGATTTGGAAATTCTCAAGTTTTTGTCTGAGGAAGACCAGAATTTCATCTGCCACATACTTGTAAAGTCAATAATGCTCACATAAAAGGGATAAGTTTGCTGCCTTCAACATCAGTGAGACAATTTTTTAGCTAAAATCCATTAGGAGGAAACATATGACTCAAAATCGAAGCTATAATCCTTCGAGACTACCTCTTGAATCTAGATTCCTCCAAGATGGCCTAATTCTGATTTTATGGGCTGAAAATACTTAGCTTTAGGAAGGTAATTCTATCGAGAGTTCCGAACTATTTTGGCGAATCAGAAGAAGAGTTCCCAAGTTTTTGAGGAGAAATTTCATCAGCCAAATAGTTTTAAAGTCAATAATACTCACTGCAAAGGGATTTATTTGCTGCCTTCAACATCAGTGAGAGAATTTTTCCATTAGGAGAAAAAATATGACATTGAAGCTATAATCCCTCGTCATTACCTCTTGGATCTAGATTCCTCCAAGATGGCCTAAAGTGAATAACAGGCGAAAATAGACACCTCGCTCCTATTAATGGATGTTATCAGCCTGAATACAGATAAGGAATTCCACGATTCCTCTGTCACAATAGATCCGACGCGATAAGTGTGACAGTCCCCGACCTTGTGCCAAGTCCGTCGTATTTCTAGATGGTTGCTTTCAAACGGAGTCACCGCCGTGTGTCTATGCATTAACCCATGGTACCTATGGAGGTCGACGTCGATTCAGTACGACGTGTCTTGGTACGGTGGGAACACCTTCGGGCTATCCGGCTTCGTTCAAACGCTTTCGCACAGGTGGAAATATTTTTTTCGTACGTGGGGTGTACTATGTTCGGTCCCTAATCGATGTGAAGTGCAACAGTGTCACCTGATGGTGCGGAAAGTGGTTTGGTGAAAGGGTGAAGTGCACAAATGATGCTGTTACAGAAGAAGTCGCCCCGTTTGCAGAAAAAATCGCCGATTTTGAGGAACAAACCGAGCTTTGTAGTTTATGCGGTGAGTTGAGAGTTATGAACCGGTGCAAGCGATGACTAATGGTCGAGAGGAAGTGTTACAACGAAATACCACGCATAATAAACAGTCGCAACTGAAAAGTTGATAGCGTAACTGTCGAGGTAATGATGGTACCGTTGAACGGTCTAATCTCGAGTATAACAATGAGCCTATAATTACTGGCCTGAAAGTAGCATCCTAAAAGGTTGTAATGAAATAATTGCGATAAGAATGTAGATCATTGCGTAAATTTTGAATTGGTGCGAAGTTATCATGGAGCAGAGAAGGTTATTGTTTCAGAGTCCTGATGAGTATGTTGATATAAAATTGTATATCCTGATGTGGCAGTTTTAAATGTTGAGAGATTCTATCGAATATTCGCTAGGTGCCTTTAACATAACGCCTCCATCCTCTGAAATTATTCAGGCTTTCGCTGCGAATTCCAAACTTTAATATTAAACTCAAGACTTGAGACAGAATCCTTTCGAAGTTTACTACCTCCCACCTTGAATTTTACGTCCATTTTCTGAATTACGGCCTCATAACAAAAGCCGTGCAATATCTGCTCGTAAAAGGCGCACATGCGTGCCTCCGCGAAAAATATCCCGGCGAAAAAGACGTCATCGTACGTTATTAGAGTCTCTCAAGCTGCGAGTGAATCACGATCCGGTTAGATCAGGGCCCGTGAAATCCCATCACGCTAAACTGGAATAATGGGAAAATCGGCCACTTTCGTTTCGTATAATTTGAATTTAGACGCGATAAATTCGAGCCGATCTGGAAATTGGACCTTTGGCGTCTCATTCGATTCGATTTACGGGTGAGGCTCGTAAACTTTCGAAGGGATTCTGGCGAAATGTATCGTTTCAACAACAAATTTGAGAATGTATGGTGAGAATTTCTTCGGGTTCCATCGCCAAGAAGATTCCGAATAATTGATCACAAAAATGAGGCTTAAGGTAGATGGTCTTGCTAGGCTGACCATCTTGGCCTCAAAGAAGTGAGCCTTCATGCAAAATCTATACCTTTTGGGTACTTGGATTCGATCACGTCTTCCTGAGTGACATCTGCGGCCTGTCCCTTCCAAAAACGAGACGAGAAACGGCGTATTGCGAAAGGAGGATCCGACAATATGCCTTCCAGTCGTTAGGATTAGCATGCAAAAACGGATCTACGCGACAAATCCAGACGTCGTTCGCCCAGCATCCGTCCGGACCGTTATCGCACAGTGATAATCCCTATCCGCCCGCCCAAACACGGGTTGCTCTCCGAGAAATTTAACGTTCCGGTCTGGCTCTGGCAATAAAACCCGTCAGGTATCCCGGAAGATCGAGGCCCCGCTCGTATAAAATCAAAACTGTCCGTTATTAGGGATAAACTAATAGGCCATCATCTGGAAATCATTACGGCTACGCCGCTCGTAAAAGGATGGATGGCCGTCGTAAAAGTTGCTGAAGGTGGGTTAGTGGCTATATAACAGACTGTTTTGATGGCCTGCGCCCCTAGACAGTGCAGGGCTCGGCATTGGTCCCTTCATCGCCATTTTGGGATTCTTGTCATTGATAATCCCGCTTCCACCTCATCAACTTTGGATCGACTCTTGGAAGAGTGCACAGATTTTTAATTCAAGACGCTCTACACCATTAATGCTTTTCCTTTCTGACGAACTAACATTTGTATAGGAATAGTCAAACGAACAAAAAAAGAAAGAAAAAAATAATTATAGAATTATATGTCCTCAAAGAAAGCGCCCACAGAATATAAACACTTTTCCACTAATATTTTCTTTAGTTTACATTTGAATTCTCTTAAACTACGTGATTCGATAACATTTTTTGGCAGTTTATTAAAAAATTGCAGCCCTGAAGTATCAGGTGACTTACATCCTAGCTCATTGATGTCCTGCATGAGCTTTTCTCAAACCCTTTGTAGTTATCCTTTTGGAAACATCTAATTGCCTAACCTTTGTCTGCACTTCGAGACTTCCCCTCTTCCACAGCCAACGTAGCTTCGAGAGATAAAAAAAACCATTAACCCAAAAAATTCAACATCCCCTAATTCTTGCCCTAGAAAATCGTCAGTGATGCAGGGGGCGTAACGAGTGTAACGCAACAAAGCGTTTCCCGAAACGCGTATTTCATCCCGGTCCCCTGATTACAGTAATTTAAATTCAATATGGGAACGGGGGGGACTATGTTTCTCCCCCCTCGACGCCTGTTTCTTGAAGTCTATTAATGCCACCTCACGCATAAACTTCCCGCCGTCTTCGCGTAGCTTCTTGTCGTCGTTGAAGTTTGGCGGCGGCCCTCTTGATGGGAAAATGGAACATCGCTTGTGTCGTGCATTAAAAGCTCATCATGGGGGTTCGTTATTATCGAGAGATTCTACAAGATTCGCGGTTGATGATAGCGTAAAGGTGAATCACGCAAGAACCGGTAGATATGAGGGATATTTCTTGATCTAGGTCTTGATTTTTTCGGAAGAATATAATCTATACTAACCATCATAGTTTAGATTAAATTAGTCGTATTAGAAACGTTCTTTCCGCATAGAACTCGAACATACCTTTTCGAAATATGGCATTTTCTTATCCTCCGCGCAATGCTGAAGCCATATTGTACCCCGCTACAAATTGCGAACGTATTTACCCATCCGAGAACCAATTTTTCCGCCGGTCGTTCGCGAAATTTGTTGTTATTGGCGACGAATCTTTTCGGATATCGGACGAAGTCCGACCTGCGGCCATCGAATCGCCCGAGGTTTATGCCGCTGTACAATTTTAACGCTCGGTTGAACATTCCGAGCCGTAGCTCGCAGATAATTGAACTCGCAAATCAAATATTATCAGTTTTATTAGATGTTTGCAGACATTCGGCAGTGTTATGATTGCGCGAAGTCGTGACCCCTTTGCACCCGACCTCAACCCACGCGATCTGCGAAATACGGGATATTTCGGCAGCTATCGTTTATGCGCCGAAAATCGACGGTCGATTTGCAGTGAATCGTGGTTTTAACAGTTCTCCAGATTCGTTTATTATCGGTTTCGGCCAAATAGTTTTGAAATGTTATGACAGTTCGATTAAATTGTCGCTCTCCTTGGGCAATTTCGAAAAAATGTTCTCCACTATCGCTGCATTGCTTTTCAGCATAAAGTCACAATTTTCAGAATTAATGAGCTTTGGGAATATGAAAAAATTGGGAGTATTTTTTCATGTTTAATCTATCTGTAGCAACACTGAATGAACTTCTACCAAAACACCCTCCCTACGGGAGAAAATGGCGTTTCTAAATGGGTTTTTTCCAATCGATGATAACCGATATACGTTGCCAGAACAAAGCGGTGAAATAGAATCAGGCGAAAACAACAAAAGTATGTTATTAGTTTCCGCGAAGCAGCGTGAAAGGATATATTGTCTATTTCTCGGGCTTGGCACGAATGTCGAAAGGAAGGATATAGGATGAATTTCCATTATCAAGAGATGAATGGGCTCCTCATAATGTGATATAAAAGGAACTGTTACACCGTTTACTTTGCACTCCTCTCTAATATGAGGACTGTGTTCTTATTATTTTTTGCTTCCGCTTCTGAATCTTCGAATATTGAAAGGATCTCCTCATGAAATATAGCAACACAAGAAATACAAAGGAACCTAGGAATGCCATATCGCACCACGCGTGCTCCGACGATGGCTCAACGAATAGGCCGATCAGAAATGGACGTGACGCCGTCTGAAAATTATCTTGGAGCGAAGCCTGCAAATTTCGTTTTTACGCTGTCGACCCCACATCGAGTTAACACGGGTCAAATGGAAGAGATATCGGCCGTGGATTGAAAGTCAACAGGAGAGCTAGAGGGATCCACTTTGGTCGAAAATATGAGATGCGTGGAGGAGCATTTGGAACATGTTCATCTTTCATGTTGAGATCTGCATTGGACCTATTTCTGTACAGTTAGAAGATCGTGACCATGAAAAACTACAAGAACCCACTTAGAACAGTAGGAGAACTTTCTGAGGAACTATTTTAACACAATAGGGATGGAGAATCTTTAAATTGTTCAGTGTTATGTTAACTTCACCTAGAACTATCGAACTCTTGCCTCAATCGAAAGGAAAATGGTCGCAAAAAAAAGACCTCGCGCACACCTCCCTGAGACCGACATCTCGACGAATTACCCTAGCCAAAGGGGGAAACCGCAGCCCTCACTATTCGGTCATTTATATTCGTATAAATGTCCAATTTACCCCAGAAATGTAGTCTCCGGTAATGTCCCCGATCGCTAAATTTTATCGTTCGTTCGCAGCCTTTGCTGGGGGTATTTCTCTCCCGCCCCATGAGATTTGCGCCGGATTTCCGGAATCCTCCGCCAAAATCGGAATTCAATCATAGGGAGTGACAGTTCCCCATCTGTCACTCTCTGGATGTTTGGGAGAACAACTCGCCATCACTGAGAATAATTGAAAAGAAATCCTCCCTTCTATGGATCAGCTTTTCACCAGCCTTATCTCTCTCTCTCTCTCTCTCCGTCTCTTGATGTGGAAGGAAATATTTTCCAAACTGCTCGAATTTTCATCATTGATGATGCTACGTTCTTAAAAACCAAAGGATGTCTTTTCCTTCGTCGAAACAAAAAGGATTGATCTTGTATCGAAGAAGAAACGAGTCGACATCATAAGAAGTTTCCGATGGGATCAATTCCGCTAGAACGCCGTCGTAAAGTTGACTGGGGCGTCAATCGGGACGTAAAAAAGTTTCAGCTCGATGCGCAAAGTGTGATCCACTTAAAAAAAAACATCATAAACAAGGAAAGGGGGAATTGTTGGCTTCATATCCCACTCTGGGCAATTCACCCTCTGCTATAACCGGAAAAGTAAAACTTATTTCCGGGTAAACTCAAACGGGAACTATTCAACGAGTGGAAAACTTTATACCGATATAAACGGATCCTACCCTAAAATGAGAGTTTCGAAGAGATATCACCTAAGATTTTCAGTTTTCCTTCACTTGATGAGCCAGATCATTTTGAGGGAAATAGCAGCTACATTCACTCATTGAATTTTATTCGATCCTGTTTTATTTACTCTACGTTGAAAAACATTACAATATTCCTGAAACAACAACAGTAGATAGTCTTGTTCCTGCTCTGCATTACGTTCGGAATCATTCGACCGTTTTAATTAATACGCTGCGCCAAACTGTGTCGTTTTGAGCTGTTGCTCTTCGGCCTGTATGCATTTTCTATTAACAGTAATCTACTAAAAAGCACTTCATTTCTATATACGGACATAACAGGAGGGTTTGCCTTAATTCCTACCGTTCAACAGTGTTTTTCCATTTCGCTGCCGGATCTCTCTACATCCGCATGATAGTGCAGTTTTTTTGGAAATTAAAATATTAATCTACCCCGTTCGCGGAATGCAACCTTTTCAAAAAGGTCGGTTCATTTCCATTTTTCAATTATTTCAGATTGCAGCTACGCTTTTCGTCTCACGAAAATTTATGGATTGCGATGATAATATTGGAAGATTATGGGAATTAAGTCATGCGACATTTCTTTTGTTCTCTTGATATTTTCGAAGCGACGATATTATAAATGATCATGAAAGTAGATTTAATGGTCCATTCAAAATCAGAATAAATCAATGGAACATTCCTCAAAATATAATTCAACGTCTCCAACATGTGGATGAACTTTATCGAACTTTGGAATATCAAGAGAAATATTGAGTTATGACTTACCTAGTGCATAAACAGTCTTCGTTCAGTTGGCCTGAGTTCTTTTGTCAGCCCCGAGGACATTCGCGTTGAAGTCAATTCTAATACTTGTGGACGGCACAAAATCAAATATCTGGAAGCAGACAAGATCGTTATGAGCTAACGGAATCCTATTGCGGAGCCTTTCATAACATATCTCCCCTTCAATTTCGATCGATCGCTTTCAGAAAGTGAGATCATAAAGAATACTTTTTCTTCCGTTTCATAAGACCGGCCGATTTCTATCTCAACCCTGCGAACGGGGGCGTCTCGAACACAAAACAGAATGATTATTTCCCACCCCATAACCGGCCGTTCGAGGAACATACGCCCTCGTTTTCTCGCCCGATAGACCGCAAAAAAAAACGTCCGAAAAAGCCTCTTCTCGTCGACGCCAAATCGAATCACTGGAAGCGGGGCGCCCGAATGCTAATTCGCGAATTTCGGTTCAATTGAGCGTAACTTCCCGCACCCTTTCAAAACCGGTTATCTTTACGTCCGCCGCGACGCCTCAGATGCCAAATAATTTGCGGTATTTATTCGCCGTATTTCCTCGGCCCCACGTATCGCGTCTGAACGACTTCGTTTATAACGCCGCACGTTTTCCTTCGGCGGTTTTCCCCGTGCGGAAAACCTATTGTAGATTAAGGACGTGACGAAACCGGAACAATGGAATTTTTTTTCCCTCATATTCAGGGGTTGATGGATATTGAATTGCCGCGTGAGTCCGGTAATATAAATTCTACCATCTCACGACTTCATGCTGGAAACTCAACGGTTTTCCTTCAACCTATGCTCTGTCGTCTCGGTTTTGCTATTATTAATTATTAAACCTGCGGCGTTGAGATATTCCTCGTTGGATAATGAATTAAAGTTCCCGAATTCTCACTTGTTCCTTTTTCTCGGATCCTGGGGGAACTCGGAATTCTTCTCTAATAACTGAAATCCGTCTGTGCTAAACTCTGGAATTTGCAAGTAACACGTCTCAGCTTTCAATACTCGGAGAGGGTTATCGTACGCTCCAACGGTTGTGTAAAAGGTAAAAAGCGTATTGTACAAGCGGAGAGTAGGTAATTATGGGATAAACTCGGTTTTCCGGCGAATCTGTGTGAAACGCTGAACCATAAATTATGGAAGATCTTCTGTTTACCGGTCTTGTGGTTTCGAGTCTTGCCTGAGGGGCCTTTGTAAACTATTCTGTGTTCTGTTATGTTTTTCGGTGTTCCCTCAGTAATATATTTTTTCGGCTTTCTTTGAAGCAGTCAAAAAACTATGGGCGGAGTATATGGTAATGCGGCAGTCTTAGGCCAAAAAGAAAACATTTCTCAATGAGGGTATATGAATGTATTGAATGAATCAAATTTTTAATTGGCATTTCACATTGGCAACTTGAATAAAATTGTTACTCTTCAAGGGCGAAAAATTTTTGAGAAATGTACTTCTTGTAGCCTAAAAAATATTATCTGCTATATAAAATGATTCAAACTCACCAGTTGGCAATGAAGTCATCAAGTGGTTCCCCTCTGCTTGATTAGGATTATCATTACATTCACCAGCAGCAGATGTTATTGCCTTTCTTCGATCAGCCTCTGCTTGCCTGTGAGCTTTGACACTAGAGGAACGTATCATCCAGTTAACGAGGGTAGTTCTTCGTTTAACCCTCAGTAGGACCTATGACGATATCGTTCGATTATTCAACGGATAGGCATTCAGTAATCTCAGAAGTGACAAAAAATGTTAACTCACCAGTTGCCAATGAAATTATCAAGTGGGGCCCTTCTGCTTGATCAGAAGTAACATAACATTTAAAAGCAGCAGATTTTGGTGATCAGCTTCTACTCTCCTGTAAGCTTTGAGACTTGAGGAATATTCAATATGTACTCATTGACATTAGAAGTGACCCAGAAAAAATAGCTTAATGAATTTCAATTCTCTGGTAATATGGTAGTCTAAAGTTGAAGAGGAAACATTCTTCTTATATCAATGAGTATATACGAATGTATTAAGAGTGCACAACTTTCCATTCCACCTTATGACTCCCGATGAAAATATACAATCATCATTCGACTAAGATTATTTCGGATGAGATATTTTCATCGAAACAGCCATGGAGGTATTGTGCCGGGTATCGCTGCCCTCCCCGGCCTGCCAGGGTCACCCTCGGGTTCGCCGAGCTCTTCAATCAATGACTTATCCACCTTAGTTCTGTGGGTTGTTGCCAACAAGCCCTGAGACTGTGTCGTAAGCCATATCATGAATCATAGCTGGCCCTATGAGGGATATCCGAATCTATAGAGGTAAAAGTTCATCAGGCAACATGACAGACAGATTGAAGACAAGGCCGGCGACAGAGGTGCTCCTGAGTCTGAACCCTTTGGTGAGGATCGGTTCGCTTCAACCTCTACCGTTTTCGTCAGCGGAAACGATAAAACTGACCGATTCACTTACTCCAGTCTGAACCCAGTTCTTGGCCGCGCATGAAACCCAATACGCGTGCGCATGACACCAATACGCATTTTAAATTGTACGGTTTTCGCGTGCGCATGACACCAATACGCATTCTGAATTATACGGTTTTCGCGTGCGCATGAAACCAATACGCATTTTGAATTATACGGTTTTCGCGTGCGCATGAAACCAATACGCATTTTGAATGATACGGTTCTCGCGTGCGCATGAAACCAATACGCATTGTTCTTTCAAATATTGCCGAAGTGTGTGCATACTCAATACATTTTTTCCTTATATAATTCTTCATTGAATAGTTTTCTTAATCATACTAACTGAAGTAAATGAATAGTTTACAACTTATGCATGAAGTAAATGAAAAATTTAAATTGAACTAATGAATTTCATATTATATTTGTGGAGTGTATGAAACCAATACACATTTCCAAGAATTTTACCCCCAATATCTGAATCTCATCAAACCCCACTGCAGATCCAATCGCATCACCTGAATCTTCGTCACTGCAATAACGAAAGGATGAGGGATTCAGACGTTTCGTCAAGTTAGACGACAATTTCACGCTCGTGATCTGGACTTAGACGGATCCTATTCCAAATCCAATCGCATCACGTAAACTTCGTCACTTCAATAACGAAACTAAAAGGAATTCGGAAGTTCCGTCAAGTTAGACGACAATTACATGCTCGCGATCTGGATCTCGGCAGATCCAATCGCATCGCATGAAACTTCGTCACTTCAATAACGAAACTAAAAGGGATTAAGAAGTTTCGTCAAGTTAGACGACAATACCAAGCTCGCGATCTGGATCTCGGCAGATCCAATCGCATCGCATGAAACTTCGTCACTTCAATAACGAAACTAAAAGGGATTAAGAAGTTTCGTCAAGTTAGACGACAATACCAAGCTCGCGATCTGGATCTCGGCAAATCCAATCGCATCGCATGAAACTTCGTCACTTCAATAACGAAACTAGAAGGGATAAAGAAGTTTCGTCAAGTTAGACGATAATAACAAGCTCGCGATCTGGATCTAGGCAGATCCAATCGCATCGCATGAAACTTCGTCACTTCAATAACGAAACTAGAAGGGATTAAGAAGTTTCGTCAAGTTAGACGACAATAACAAGCTCGCGATCTGGATCTAGGTAGATCCAATCGCATCGCATGAAACTTCGTCACTTCAATAACGAAACTAGAAGGGATTAAGAAGTTTCGTCAAGTTAGACGACAATACCAAGCTCGCGATCTGGATCTCGTCAGATCCAATCGCATCGCATGAAACTTCGTCACTTCAATAACGAAACTAGAAGGGATTAAGAAGTTTCGTCAAGTTAGACGACAATAACAAGCTCGCGATCTGGATCTCGTCAGATCCAATCGCATCGCATGAAACTTCGTCACTTCAATAACGAAACTAGAAGGGATTAAGAAGTTTCGTCAAGTTAGACGACAATACCAAGCTCGCGATCTGGATCTCGGCAGATCCAATCGCATCGCATGAAACTTCGTCACTTCAATAACGAAACTAAAAGGGATTAAGAAGTTTCGTCAAGTTAGACGACAATACCAAGCTCGCGATCTGGATCTCGGCAGATCCAATCGCATCGCATGAAACTTCGTCACTTCAATAACGAAACTAAAAGGGATTAAGAAGTTTCGTCAAGTTAGACGACAATACCAAGCTCGCGATCTGGATCTCGGCAAATCCAATCGCATCGCATGAAACTTCGTCACTTCAATAACGAAACTAGAAGGGATAAAGAAGTTTCGTCAAGTTAGACGATAATAACAAGCTCGCGATCTGGATCTAGGCAGATCCAATCGCATCGCATGAAACTTCGTCACTTCAATAACGAAACTAGAAGGGATTAAGAAGTTTCGTCAAGTTAGACGACAATAACAAGCTCGCGATCTGGATCTCGTCAGATCTAATCGCATCGCATGAAATTTCGTCACTTCAATAACGAAACTAAAAGGGATTAAGAAGTTTCGTCAAGTTAGACGACAATACCAAGCTCGCGATCTGGATCTCGGCAGATCCAATCGCATCGCATGAAACTTCGTCACTTCAATAACGAAACTAAAAGGGATTAAGAAGTTTCGTCAAGTTAGACGACAATACCAAGCTCGCGATCTGGATCTCGGCAGATCCAATCGCATCGCATGAAACTTCGTCACTTCAATAACGAAACTAGAAGGGATTAAGAAGTTTCGTCAAGTTAGACGACAATAACAAGCTCGCGATCTGGATCTCGTCAGATCCAATCGCATCGCATGAAATTTCGTCACTTCAATAACGAAACTAGAAGGGAATCATAAGTTTCGTCAAGTTAGACGACAATAACAAGCTCGCGATCTGGATCTAGGCAGATCCAATCGCATCGCATGAAACTTCGTCACTTCAATAACGAAACTAAAAGGGATTAAGAAGTTTCGTCAAGTTAGACGACAATAACAAGCTCGCGATCTGGATCTCGTCAGATCTAATCGCATCGCATGAAATTTCGTCACTTCAATAACGAAACTAAAAGGGATTAAGAAGTTTCGTCAAGTTAGACGACAATAACAAGCTCGCGATCTGGATCTCGGCAGATCCAATCGCATCGCATGAAACTTCGTCACTTCAATAACGAAACTAGAAGGGATTAAGAAGTTTCGTCAAGTTAGACGACAATAACAAGCTCGCGATCTGGATCTAGGCAGATCCAATCGCATCGCATGAAACTTCGTCACTTCAATAACGAAACTAAAGGGTATTCAGAGGGTTCGTTAAGTTAGACGACATCAGCAGGCTCGCGATCTGAATTGCATTAAATTTTTTTCAGATTGTGCATGAAGCCAATACACAATTTAATAAAACCCCTTTGAAATATTTCTGGATTGTGTATGAAACCAATACACAATTTAATAAAACCCCTTTGAAAATATTTCTGGATTGTGTATGAAACCAATACACAATTTAATAGAACCCCTTTGAAATATTTCTGGATTGTGTATGAAACCAATACACAATTTGATAAAGCCCCTTTGAAATATTTTTGGATTGTGTATGAAACCAATACACATCCATGTATTGAATAAGCACACAATTCGACGTTTCTATTCCCTTATAAAATGAGATGGAGATTACTCTCATGTTTTACGAGTTGTGTATGAAGCCAATACACAAATTGGTTCATGCTCCTGAATTGACTTATTTCTGAACCGTGTATGAAACCAATACACCGTTTGAATTTAATGAATATAATTGATTCAATGAATTTAAAAATTTTTCTAATATGACACAAATACACCAATTGAATTTAATGACTAATGATTGAATACTGTTCTTTGAAATTACTATTGAAAGTGAACAACCAAGGCTAGTGTCAGACTTTTTGGGTGAAAAGGTCAGTTCTAAGGGTTCCACCACTTCTGATAGAAATCAACAACTAGCGTCCCAGACCAAGCTTGGAAGAAACAGCGAGAACTTGAACGTCAACACTTGCGCAAGAGCTGCGACAGCAAGGCCCTATGACTTTACACCAATATCAGATTCGAATATACGTATCTGGGTTCCGAGTGCAATACCCTGCGAACCCCACTGAAAGAGAAAACCTCACCGAACTCCTGAAGAACCAAATCGGGCCGCCAGTGGAAGTTTTTTCACCATGCCAAGTCATCCATCATTTCGATCCATCCATTTTACTAATTCGTCCTCGAATTGATGATCGTCCAAGCTTCCCATTCATTCATATGGAGAAACCTTGAAAAAATGTTATTCAGGATTAGTTGAATCATCGTTCGAGAACAAGAAATCAAGCAAATGACATAGAAATGTGTAAGCACCATGGGCCTTCAATTTGTTGCTTCAAATTCATGAATAATGCAGACTGGACAATTTTTCGAAATAAAAAAAAAATACTTACATCTTTGTTTCGACGTGGGTATCTTCAAAAGTTCCTCTTTCTCCATAGAACTCCCTAAAACTTCAAAAGGCACACTTCAAAGATCAAATATTCAACAGTTGAGGGTGCAACTTACTTTCATCGACCATGGCTGAAAGCTGAATGAAAATTTTAAAATCCAGTCGCCTAGCTTCGTTTTTTTCTTGGACTATGACGAACGCAGATGTTCTGAAATAGTGGGTACCATGGAAACTGATAACGTGAAGGTGGATCGTGAATCATAACTGACCTAGCCTGGCCAGTACGAATCGTCAACCAATGTGTGTTGTTTATTTTCGTTTTCGTGAAAATTGTGTTGTGATCAAAATGGCACTACGAATGGTGAGATTTTTAATTTTTCAACGGGATTGATTTCGTATGATTAAGATGTGAATTTTTTTATCGCCTTTGAGTTTTTATTTATGAAATCGATTCTTATGTCACAGATATTTTCAAATATTATTATGCCCTTATGATGATCATATTTTGAAACGTTTCAATTTTGATATTTTGCGTAAACAGCCTCAATTAGGTAGGTTGGTGCCTTTTGTTTACTCAGGATACTTTTAGCAACCTTCGAAATGAAGAAAAATTCAATTCTATACAGGGCGAGTCTATGACTTGTACATATATTTCAACGAATGATTCCTGAGGTCAAGAGAAACATTTTGCTTTCACCATATCTTTCGAAAAGATACAGGCTGTTCGAAATCTCAAATGTTTAACGATTACATTATATAATTATCAGAAATTTAAGGGACCAAACTATTCAAAGTAAATGAATGTTATTTATTGAATATTTGGCAATTTTGAAAAATGAATTTTTGGAGGAATCTATCATTTGAAAAAAATCTTTATCAGCGAAATTGAAGTAATTGGTTACTTTGACTGAATGCAATGCTCGAAAGATTCACAGAATTAAACTTCTGCTACATCAGTTTAGGCGGTAGATCTAATGTTCTTAAGAACTTGAGTGGCATATTTCCATTACGAGAGTTTAAACTGGCCATATTTTTATATCTAGGCTTATTCGGAAAGGATGGTAAATAGAAAAAGTGTTTCTTTTGACCTCAGGAAACCATTGTTAAAATATATTTTCAACTCAAAGACTGACTTGGAAGTGAAAAACATTTAATTTTTTTAAAAATTTCTTCGATAATTGAGTCTGATTTTTCCGAATGATTTCATTCGAGTTGATCTGTAATAGATTTTTGCTGTTGGAATTTTTCTTTCACTACACACGTTCTCCCCCCAAATGACGTTTCCACATCTTGCCGGAGGATCTTATTAAGAGCGCGACGAAACGTAAGACATGACATGGTAGACTTCCCGACAAGTTTTTCAAACGACACTTTTATTAAAGTTTCCCGGGTCGGATTCCATTTATACGTGACCAAAAAGAGTCCTTCAGCAGGCGGGCGTATAAGTCACGGAGGCAGGAACGTCGGCCGGTTATTAGTTTCTCGTCGGACACCCGGGGCATTCTTCGGGGCAACAATTTCGAACACGACGAGGTATGCAAAAGTTCCCGGAGGAGAAAGTTCATAATGGGGAGGCTTTGTCGAAGGTGCCGAGGATAATCCGTCATAACTTCGTCGGGGTGCCCCTTTTCGTTCTTGAAATGCTGGGGATAATTGGAACTCCTCCAAGATCGTGTTGGTTTTAGGATTGTCTCCATTTGGTGTTGGTTTTCTACGTCTTCTTGAGAAAGGAGAGGGTCCTCCTCGTGAGTGAAAGATATTCTTCGAATCGTTATTCAAGAAAAGAGCAGCTCGACTTCGTGAGAATCTCTCAGGGTGAATGGTGATACGTTTGATTCTCCTGCTAGCTCAAGATCTCATTCCAACCTTTCCCAGAACCTTCCGGAATCCTCTCCCGTCGCAAAGTATCCATTTTCGTGCACCGAATCCCCGGCCTGTTTAATAAACCAACATACTAATCACGGCGTACAACGAGACCTGCTGCATAGGAGGTGGCCGTGCATAATGACTTTCTTCTGTTCGTTCTGCCTGTCTTTTGTTCGCGGAAATGAGAGTGGAGGCACGGCCTGTTCGCTCATAATATCGGAGGTACGTCGGACGGCTCGGGATAAACGAAAAAAAGTAACGAGATGTGCATCTCATTTGTACGTTGTTTTGTATTCATTCCAGATCGGAGGGCCTCTAATGATCGTGGTGGTGGGAGGATTTCTGTGACTACGGGATAACATGAGCTCCAATCAAGCTTTGTGAATTTTATTTAAAAGCTATCCGATGCTCATTGTAGTGTTGTGAGCGAAATTAAGGAAATTGTTCACTCAGATGCATTACAATGCTTATATGAGTATGAGGAAATGAAGGATGGTCAACCCTTAACTGGTATGGCAGGGTCAAAATTGACCCTACTCGAATCATTTTGCACCATAGCCAGATACAGAGTGATTCTCGTTTCCTTCCTCTTTAGCTATTCTCCTAGTATATTGATGTGACTAATATACGCTACAATTTTTTTTGTTAGCGTCTCTCATGAAACCGTGACAGCAGGCTTGGGGTCAATTTCGACCCTGCCATTCCACTAACGTCAGAAAAATGGTGGAATCTGCCGAAGATTTTGTTAGACTCCAAAAAGAAGTTTGGTGTTTTTATGTCTGAAAAACGATGATGAACATTTCAATTCATGTGCTGATTGTAAACAAATTGTTTGCAACAATCAATGTTTGGTTGAAACACTGTTCCAACATTGTGATCGATATGAAAATATAATGAAATAGTACCATATATAATATGTTTGTTAGAATTTTCCTGGTTTCGTTTTTTCATATTTTACTTTCATATACTTTTTAAGGAACTCATACCAAAGCGTTATTCGAGCTAAAATTCATCAGTTTCGTAGTTGTTTTTTCTCAAAGATATAAATTAGTATTTTGACGCAGTCTCTGAAAAACATGTTTGTAAGAATTTTCCGGGTTTCGTTTTTTCATATTTTACTAGCATATACTTTTTAAGGAACTCATACCAAAGCGTTATTCGAGCTAAAATTCATCATTTTCGTAGTTGTTTTTTCTCAAAGATATAAATTAGTATTTTGCCGCAGTTTCTGAAAAAATTATTAATCAGTCATTCATTATGTTTGAATTACAAGAAATTCATTTTCACTGTGTAGTTTGATTATCAAAGAGAAATTCTTGATGAAGAAAAAACTAAATTTTTTGAACTTGTTACACAGGGTCAAAATTGATCCTACCATACCCTGAACGTACATTTAAAGCACCATACCAGTTAAGGGTTAGTCTGCAGCCAAAATGATTTGCATGAGTCTGAAAGAGGTGCGCTGTTTGATTCCCAAATCGCTAATCCGCTGATTGGTATTCCATCACCTTGCATTCAATTTCCTCCTGCGGCAGCAGGAGGTATACCTTCCCTCGGGATTCCAGTCTGAGGCCTTCCACTCCCCGATTCGCCATTTGTTTTCCTTACTTTCAGGGGAAACCGGGCGTCTTGCACCGTACGTACGTCTTCCGTCATTTCCGGATCCTGCGGGCCCTTATTCCGGTCGCGTCCTGCCGCCCTCGCCAGACGCAATTAGGAATAATAACGATAACCGAAACGGTTGGAAGGCGCCTGAGACGATTCTCAGGTCTAGGCGTTTATCTAGTACGGTTTTTTCGGAATCGTTTGTCCTGCACAAGTAGTAAGGAGCCGGAAGTCGTTATCTTGGTGTAAGACCGATAAAAGTTTCAAAAAAGTTTACTATTCAATCTAGGGATTTCTACTTTTAGCTCTTACATTGGGCGTTTGGAAACGCATATTTCGCTAACGCGACAGTTTTGAAACGCCTAATACACCGGTTTAAGATCGCGTACACATTAGGCGTTAGAAATACAAGCACTCCAATGATACCTTACAGGCTTTAGATCAAGCAAACGCGCCTTTGCGTGTGAATCATTGGAGCTCTTGTACTCTGAAACGCGTGCTAGCAAAATGCACGTTTTTCAACGCCACATGCTCCTCATTAAATGGCACTAACCAAACCATCTTCGAAATGACAACATTCATCTGCTGCATCCGCGAATCCATCAACTCTTAAAACGCCCAGATCTAATTCCATAACGAGTATCGGTAGTGGCGGAATCGATTACACGTCTTCCGCCGAATTCGCCTTCAAAAACAACGGGAACTCCACGTCTAATGCGTCGAAATTGAACAGGGGAAAGGGGCGGCCGGTTCGACGTGCGGAACAAACGTTTTCAATTAAAAGGTTTCTAGGAAAGTGTTTTGCGGGAGACGGCGTCTGACGTGCCGAATTGGTTCGGACAGCCGTTTATTGTTAATCTTCTCGATGCCGCTGTTTATGGCGCGAGGGAGGAAGACGAGCTTCACGCCCCGCCGACGTTGATCAGTTCGGTTCGAACTTATTGGTTATGTCGGGTGACAGCTTGAGGCGTCTCCCGCAATAAAGATGCCGGTAGGAGAAGTCTGAACCTGCAGCAGTTCGCGGAAAACTGTTCTTTCAGAACTGTTCTGAACATGAATACTGTTCCGCACAGAACAGTGGAACAGTCCCGGTATTGATCGGAACAGGATGTCTTGAATGTCTCTCGGACGGTCTCGGGCAGAATTACTTAAGGCGCCGCGTCAAAAGTTAATGTGTCGAAATAAATACGGTTACATTAAAAACGCGGAAGGGCAATTAAGTCGAACCGCATTCCATTTACTCAGAACAAGTCCCATAAATCCCGAGATCATAGTTCCTTAGCCGAGAACGGACTTGCCGCTGCGTCTAGTAACAGAGATGTATCTGCCGGCATTACTCTAAGTGGATGGTCCCGTAAATCTCCATTTCCAGTCTCGCCGACTTGATTTTCGCCCCTGAGGAAGGAGCCGAGTTGTTTTTGCCTTCGCCGGGAGAATGAGGCGGTGCTTTTTTGTTTTTTTCCTTGGGGTGGTAGTCGAAAACCACAATAGGAAGAAAGCCTTGAGGACAGTTGCTTAATCATTCAAACTAGACTTCGAGTACCTACTTTGGGCAAAGCGGTGCTACTACTTCTATAAAGTATTCTGCAGGTCAACATCTGGTCACTAACATTGCTGGGTTCCGTATTTCCAGAACTGCTCTGCTCGTCCAATTCTTCAACCACCGGGGTCTTGGACCGTCGTAAGCCGGTCCCATTTTTCCGGGAAATCCCCCCAGCCAAAACACCGTAAACTCTCAGGTTTTCGCCTCTGAAAAATCGCGAGTTATCAATTCTGATGTGGGGAATTTAACAGTTGCACCTGAACCTGAGTGTGGGTGTCAGTTTTTGAGTTACGGCCGTCGATAAAGGAAACGCTCGGAGAATTTGGAGCATGCATTCTTTCGGTGGCGCCCCCTGCCGCGATGAATAATGTTCTCTCGGAAAATATGTCGTGAAATACGGGGGCGTTGCATACGATTCCGAATTTGTCTCCGGGGTAATGGCTGGCTTCAAGAAGGGTAATGTTGCCGTAAATAGCTGAAGCAGGTGCGCGCGAATTTTCCCCAAAATTCTTTGGAGTCTCGGGGAGAAAGTTGAAATTCTTCCATGCAATGTGTAACAGTGAAAAATAGAAAGTGTTTCTGTCGTGATGTAGGCATCTTGTGGCAAGCGCTTTTGTCTTAGAAGAAGATGGGAATTTTCATAAACAACAAGCATTCCAGAACATCCAAAAAAAGTCTGAGTGGCGTCCTTGAAAAGAAATTGGATATCTGCAGCTGTAAATTCGTCGACCGTCGGAAAATACAGGAGAAAACAGGAATCTCATGCAGAAAACCGGAAAGTGCTTTACCTGGATCGCTCATGGAAATGAGACGGCAATAAATCACTCGAACTCGAGAGAAGCCTAATTTCGTGAAACGCCAGTACCGCGACATCGACGTAACATCTGTCGCCGACGTTGTCCTTCCAGACGACGGCAGGCATCGTCAGTTGGGACGTCGCCGGGAAAAGTGACCACAGGTGCGTTCAATTCCCATGCAAATGAGAACGTCGAGGAAGCTGTCGTTGCTTGTAGAGCTACGCGAGTTTTTCCTCTGACACGGCTGTTTGTCTCCGATGCCGAGAAAAATGGAATAAAATTCGGGATGGCAGATTGCGGACGTGAATCTTCCCGGATGATTAATGAATCTGTTGCTTGAAGAAGTTGAGTGAATCACAATTACTAGGAGCATGATGTTTTTAAATATCATCTGTTTCAACTAGCAAAATACCTGTTGGAAATGAAAATTCCTAATTTGAAACATCTTGCGTAAGAAATTAAGAACTCGTTAGTCGCCAAAGATTTCAACGTGGAGATTTATTCCTCCGAAATCACGTATTCAGATCCGAGCCATAATTCTCGGATTTAAATGCTGATCTTCCGGGAAAAAGCCGAAGAATAATTAATCTCATCACGTTCAACCGACTCCCCTAAAGTAGTTAAGGTGGTTTGTTTATTAGAACCGAATTTAATTGTTATCTCGTTTCTGAGGCTGAACTTGATGCGGTTCTAATTGGGGCTCAGCTGTTCTTTTCCCGGTTCCCCCACATCTCTCTCCCCTTTCGCCCCATTTTTATGCAAATCTCCCGCTCTTAGTTCCCCGATATCGGAGTTTTGTAACGTGATTATGCCGGATGAATGCCAGGGTTTTCTTGGTGGCAATCTGTCTTCTCTCGCCGAGGCAATAATAGCAGTATATTCTGGTGCAACTGGAAACGATTTGGAGTAAATAGTATATTCTAAAACAAGTTGTAGAATTAGCTCCTATTCCAACACGAATGCGAAATTCGAAAACGAGCGACGAAGGAGCGAGTTTTCGAAAGCATGAGTGTTGGAATTGCCTTCTGCAACGAGTACGATATTTTCTCTATTTCAGGCAAGTTTTGTGGAAAACTCTCGAAATTCAAATAAGAATTTCGATTAGTGACTTTTGTATTGTATCTTGGCAGTTGGTGTCACTAATAAAATTTGACAGATTGCGGAATTTGAATTGATTTGATTTGAAAATTGAGTGGATCGGAGGTCAGTACTGACAACACACACAAAACGAAAAATATAACTGAAAACAATGCTGTAATGAGTTTCATTAAAGCACTACTTTTAGTACTGTAATGAACTGATTACGATACTGAAATAGAGAAATAATTATACTAGAGTGTCAAGAAATGGTCTTAGTTATATGAGCTGGAAACAACGCGAAAAGACAACATGGCATGCTGAATTTCTGCTTGTGGAAGCCCTCTTTGTCAATAAATTTCATTTTTGCCGTGTTCTCGAGAAATATGTGGAAACTTCTTTGTTCCCACGTCCGCAATTTATGGTGGAATCCTCCCTTCTGCCTCTTCTTGTTGCTTCACTTGCAGGGTGAGCGACATAACTCGTCGCGTAGAAGCGAACGTACACGGTTTCATAAGGATCCGAGGCCATGAATAATAAATCCTTTTATTCCTTCATAAACCAAGCCTATAACGCCCATCCGATCCTGTTGAGTTCCGTACTTTATCCTTCAGGAACACCCGCACCTCCGTCCCAATTTCCCAGGAGTCGCATACGGCCGTGGCGTGTCCTGGCAGGACTTTCGAATCGAAAAAAAATCGCGGGATTACCTGCAGCCACGTACGCGCGGATCGCCTCCCGTTTAGTCGAGGGGGGCTGGCTCCCTCAGCGCCAGAAAGCGGGAATAAAACGCCTTTTTTATTTCCACCCTTGCCGGATCGCGTGACGGGACGTTTTAGTTTATTGGAGGGTCCGGGAGGGGTTGGGGAGTTTGGAGGATGTTTACGTCCGGGGAAAACCGACTGGGAGGGCGTACGGGACTCGCCGCATGTATAATTCAGCGTTGTCGACCACGTTGGCAATTTTTTTTTCTCTCCAGTTTGATGATATCGATGGGGGTTTTTCATCAGAACCAGAGGAGATAGACAAAATCTGATACCCCATTCTCGATCTTTTTTTCGGAGAAACTAACAAGAGTTTTATTCATTTTTGGCTACCTTCTTTTGTTTTCGAGTTATAAGCGAAAATTGGAAAAATGGCGATATCGAAAAAAAATTATATCTATGCTAATACTGATGATGGAGCTCTGAAATTGAAACATTCTACAGGCACTTTTTTACATAAAATCCAGAGGCATGCTCGTCCTTTCTGCACCATTTTCAATTTCGAAGCTATGATCTAAAGTTATGTTTCTTTAAATGGAAACGACCTTCATATGAGCGGCGACTTTCTGCTATGGGGTTGACACTTTTTGAGGAGAGGCGAATGCGTGGTGACCTGATCTTCTCGTTTCGAGCCATGCAAGGCCACTTCGGGAGAAGGTCCGCGGTTTTTTCCCTCTGAACAGGAACAACTTGCGAGGGCATATTTATAAACTTAAACGCGAAAACTTCAAGTCCTCACAGCGTCAACACTTTCTGCCCAATCGCATATTTCACAGTTGGAACCGTTTGCCTGAGAACATAGTCCGATCATCCTCCGTCAACGCTTTCAAGAATAGTTACGACAGATGGAAGTCCTCATTATGAAGTCCCTCATAGAAATGCCTGCTTCGGTTACATTTTATTATTTTTTTTTCCTTTTTCATATATAATGTTTATTTTAATATTTGATTTCGCTCGCCCCTTTATTTGTTCACATCGGATTGTATGCATACATATTATCTATAATGTACCTTCGAGTTTATAGGTTCGCCCTCAACTCGAATCAATTTTGTAATAAATAAATAAATAAATTTCTGTGACATTTTCTGAAAGCTTGATTTTTTCTGATTTCAAAAATATATAACATCGTGAAGTTTGTATCAGTATGAGTATAGAAATTGGTCGAAAACCTATTTTCATGTGAGTCTCAATACTTTCTATGGTTTCAACTGTTGATAAGCACAGAAAAATGTAGTTTCCTATAACAAGAGCATAGAAATGAAAAGACTACTAGAAAGAAATTCTGGTAATTATACGATACTTTTAGTGCTTATCGACAATTGAAACCATAAAAAGTACTGTGACTCAGATGAATATAGGTTCTTGACCAATTTCTATACTCATATTGATTTATTGATACGAACCATACGATGTTATATATTTTTGAAATCAGAAAAAATTGAGCTTTCAGAAAATGGCAAAAAAATCTATATAACTTTGTGTCATAACTCCATAATTGAAAATGCTGCAAAAAAGGCGAGCATGTCACTGGAATCTACGTAGAAAAGTTCCTGTATAATGTTTTAATTTCAGAGCTCTATCATCAGTATTGGCGGAGATATAAATCTTCTCCGATATCACCATTTTTCCAATTTTCGCTTAAAACTCGAAAATAAAAGAAGGTAGCCAAAAATGAATACTACTCTTGTCAGTCTCTCCGAAAAAGAGATCGAGAATGGGGTATCAGATTTTGTCTATCTTCTCTGGTTCAAAAGTTGTAGTGCTAAAATATCGAAATATGCCCATCCTGTACAATCGAATAAACTGAAAAGTCATACTTGCACAGTATTGCACGGTAATTTTAAAACTTCTGGCAAATATTCGGGCATAAGATGGGGCTGATATTTACGAGTTAGATCGTGCGATAGATCTGGCGCAATAGCTCTTCATAATTCAGCCGCAGCTCTCCTATACAGGAACATCGGGTGCCATGAAATTTTAATGGAACCGCATCTATACATACGATCATCGTGAAGAAATGAGTTGACCTACGAAACGCGAGTTCATCAATCATTCAAATATCGGCGCGTAGGATCACCCCCAAAAAGGAACGCGTGCGGTTTGACGTTTTCTGCTCGACATGACGAATTATTCTCGGGAGTTTCATTTCTGTCCGAAACGATGAAGTTCTGAATTTTTAAATGTAAACGGAGTTTTTGCGATTCTTCGGTCGTTCTCTCTCCGTTTCCGAAACAATGGACGTCGCACGATGAGTTTTCCTTTGCCCCCCGCTCGTGCGGACGATGAATAAATTATCGCGAAGCGCCGAAGCAAGTTTTTTTTTGCTGATTTTCGTCGAAAAAGTCGAGTGCGCTCTTGAATTTTATATTGTGCCCGAGGCTGAGCGGAGCCGGTCTCGAATCGGGGCTGAGGAGGGTTTTCCGCCCCATTTCACCCCCTATGCGTTATTTCCATCCCATTCTAACCGAGTCCTGTAATTTTGTACTCATAATCTTGACATATGGAGCACCCGACGTGGAAACAGTCCTTCTGACTGACTTTCATTGTATGACGAAAGGAGAAACCTACTTTTCCCGAATGAAAAGAACATACTGAACTCTGTTCAAGTACTCTTGAAGTTCCCCAGGCGAAGGATTGCTGGAAATTATCCAGTACAACTCAAGTTAACACGGTATGGATAAGCAGTCTTGGATGATGTCTTCTGACGGCTTCAATATATTGAATGGGAATTCGCATATCGCGAAATTAATCAGCCATTAGCTGCCTATTCGTACACCTGCGAGTATTGATTTCGATAACCTGCCTTTCGTGAGGCAAACCTGGGTACTCCGATAAATTACCTGGGAACAAAGGGGGCGTAAACGATTTATTTGCCTCGTTGTTGCATTTCGGACGCAACTCTGACGATATTTCACCGGCGGTGACTGCTGAAACAGGTACGGGAGAAATTAACCTTGCCCATATCTCCGACGGAAGATGTACGGAAGCATCGAAGGAACGCGCATATATCAGGTCCTCGGGCATACCAATCTGACGAATTGTCTGAATTATTCATCGCTCCCCGAAATGCTGACGAACACCTTAATAATTCACCTGCTGCTGCCTTGCGTGATCGTTGGGGTTGATGAGGTATATGAGTACTTGATAATCGTTGACTTGAAATTATTTTCTACAGAGTAACGGAATGGCTGACAAAAAAGAAAAAACGATTTCCTTTTTCCTCGGACAGAATTTTATCACCCTTTCCACCTCTATTAGCAGACCGAAAAAAACAACCCTCCGGAAGGAGGCGCGAAAGCCAGATGATTGAAACTTTTTCCGCCTCTCGACTCCGAACTCCATAATACGCGCGAGATTTTCCCTTCATATGTAGGAGTTTCCGCTTTATTGAAAATCTTCAAAGAGCATAAGTAAACATCGCCCGAAAGAAGCGAATTCTAGTTGGAAAACACCTCTTCAAGTTTCGCTTGTTTGTTTGCATCTTCCCCCCATAAAACGAACTGCTTCCGATTCACTTTTCCCCATTGGAGAGGTTCGCGCGGAACGAATGTAAAACTGTTTTTTTTCCGGTTTATGTTCGTTGTTTCGACCGCATCTGGCGCGTTTTCTTCAGGAAGAGTTCAGCGCCTCGCCCCGGGCGATATTCGGAAAGTATGCTGCCTGAATTAATGCACGCCGCCGAGATATCATTGGTTCTAGATTTCGGATACTGAAACGTTCCCTCCGGTCTGAATTTATCTGCTCGAATTTAATACCGATTGCCTTTCATTCATTGTTCTCTTGTTCTGTTTCAGGCGCATTCTCCTCTCCTGGCTCCGGAGATAACAACAAACCGGTAAGTATCGTTGCTGTGTTTTATCTATGAGTTCATTCGACTGCTCGGAGGTATTTGTACGTCAGACGATCGCAATTCTTGAATCTCATTTCGAGATGAGCTTCTGTTTATCTCGTTTCGAGCGATATCTCATTATGGTGCGTTTCCATTACATGTATAATTGATATTATAATTATGTCATAATTCATTCTGAAAATTCAAGAGAGACGTTTTCATTTCATTTCTAAAGAATCTAAAATCGAAAAAGAAATCAATTAACTCATTCAGTTGATTCACAATGGCCTCTCCATCCTGCGTTACGTTCTGACAAACTCCGAAATTCGTACATTTTCCATTGAAAAAAAAACATTCGCGAATATACCGTATATCATTTTTTCCTCATATTTTCGTGAGCTCGACCACAAAAAAGATGATTTTTCACGTGACTGTCACCGTCGCTTCACCACGTGAACCAACAGCTGACGATGACGCGTCAAAAGAACTCCGGAAACCCAATTCTTCGGTTCCACAGTTTCTGCTTCAACATCGGCCAAAACAGCCTAACGAGATCTTGCGGCGTTGTTGTCCACTCGGTCAAATAACCGCGGCGTACAATAATTTCGAAGCTTCTGTTTAACATCCGGAGCGCAAATATTGATTGTGACATATTAAATGTCAATGCGGCGTCTTTCAATACGTCTCGTAAACAGAAACACCCGTACTGAGGAGAGAGGAACATGAAGTGCCGAGGCAATTTAAGTCCCCAACTCTGAGGATGAGGATTCGGGAATTAGATCGTGCAATATGAAGAGATTTGTGTTGATTCCGCCGTTATTCCGTGGAGCAGCAGCAAAATTAATTCGCCAACTTGGGGAAGTTCTGTGTACTCGATATGTTATGATAACAGTTAGCTTTCCATTGAGCCACTGTGTAATTGCTTCCTGACCCTGACCTTCCCAGAACACAGGCTAAAGACGTTGAATTGAAGGTCTTCTGGTTCAGAAGACGTGTTCTTGTTGGTGAGGTATAAGCAGTTTCAGGGTGCAACCAGGCGTTGCATCATTCCAAGTTTAAATCACAATGGTGTATCAAACACGGGATACTAATTAGATATGTCAATTCAACATGATGAACAGGTGTCAGCTCTGCACAGAATGTAAAATTAAAAATGGACTTTGTACCCAAGCATATTGAGTTCAGAAGTTGTAATTCGCTATTATCTCAATTAAGAATTGTTGACTCCAGTGATACCTTACTGTAGACCCTAATGCATCAGGAATAAGACGTCTTTAAGATCAGTATCAAAATCAGAAAAAAAATTATCGAAACAATTGCCTTCTTGAATTACTCTGAATGAAATGAGGAAAGGTGTTTTCCATCTTAGTTAGCGATTACAAGTTAATTTCTATATTATATTTCGAGGCTGCATAAGAAATTATGACGTAATTAGTTCAGGAAAGGGATATATGTTTTGTTCTTGTGGCCCTCTTTCTGGAATTGGTAGAGCTTCCGAAGGATAAAATACGATCGAATGGAGTTTGGGGCCGGAGGTACGAACGTACTCCTCCTTTAATAAATATCTGATCAGTTTGTTTTTTCGGTTTCTCTTTGTACTCGCGGGAACCACCACCACAAAGAGATTTGTATGCGTTCCATCCAGACTGGAAAATGACTTCATCCTCTCAACGGTGCTGCGTTATTCATTCGGAGGGGCACCGAAGCCCCATGAAATTTTAAATCAACTCCCGTTGCGCCTCTCCTCATCAAAAGTTCAACAGATACCAAATGTTTTACAAGCCTTGGGAACTTTGTACAGCGGTAATTGCCAGTCTTGTTTCACCCCATCCCAGTTTGTTTCATTTTCGGTAATCGGAATTCCCGTCTATGTGTGCAAAACCTAAACTTGCAGGTTATGATTTTGTTTCGGTGACTCGGCCTCTGTGCTTTTTGAACTACCGCTGTCAATGAGTGTTTTGTTAGAACTTGATATATTACGTTTCTGTGTTCATAGAGTTTTGAAATTAGATAGTGACAGGTCAGGTTGTCTGT